>VZRQ01006440.1:145149-246996 GCA_013397975.1 Machaerirhynchus nigripectus | reverse complement strand
GGGGAAGCAGGGCAAATTTTGTTTGAAAAGAAACAGGAAGCATATGCTTAATATCACTTAAGAAAACCCCTAGCCATCATAAGGTTAACATCAAATCACAAATGCAAAACAGTCATTATTGTATTTACTCAAAAATTTCCTTTCACTTTACTAGCTTTTTAGGTTTTCAATTGAAACATGCATTTTTCAGGTTTCAATCTAGCTTCTTTCATCAGATGCTATTGTAAGAAAGGCCGTCTGAGTCAACATTTGCTTACATTTATTAAAAATAGTTGTCTTGTGTTTACATAGCTCCTTTGAAGCGGAAAAATCCCCAAACACTTTGTAAGTTATACTTGAAAGGGTTACTCCCTCCACCCTGAACAGAACCACGCTGGGACCAAGGCACAGCAGCAGATTAAAAATGGATAGAAATATCCTGGTAATTGGGTTGGTCCTCACCCCCTCAGAGAACCTTTTTTTCCTCATGAGCTTCAGAACAGCTCCTGGGACCATAATGGTGGTTTGGACTTTGGGGGCAGAAAGTAGTGCCAGTACTGTCTGTCCTCTTGGAGATTGCCTGTTTTTCGTGCACTTTGCAGATACAGAGGCAGTGGTACCTCCTGCACCAAGCACAGGGCTGGTGGGATCTCACCTAGGCCTACTGTTTCCAGTTTGGGGCATCTCATTCCAGAGAAGGCACGGACCAGAGCCAGGGCAGAGCGGAGGAAAGGATGGAGGGAAAGCACTTGAGGACTTGCAAAAAAAGGTGGAGGGAATTGTTCGTTTAAAAAAGAGAAGGCTGAGGTGAAAAATGGTTAAATCTTCAAAATATGTGAAAGGCTGCTGAGAAGAGAAAAGGAATAAACCTGTCTTTGGGGACAGGACAAGTCATGACCTTACACTGTAGCAAGGGAGATTTGGTGAAGCATTAGGCAGTAATTCTGGGCATCAGAAATGGTGAAATGCTGGAATGGATGTCTGGACAGACTCTGGAATTGCTGTCGTTATCACTGGTTTTTTGAGACTGGATTAGACATAAATATCAGGAGGGGTTTAGATCCTGTTCCTGTGTCTGGGGCAGATGGGCCAGAACGACTCTCCTGGTCCGAACCTGTGTCCTTCTGCTGTGGTGTCCCGTGTGGTCAGATGAACCCTGCTTACATGGATGAACCGAGTCGTGCTAAAAATTGTTTTGTGATCTCCCTTCAAAGTCCTCGCAAGACAAACCAGAGCAGAAATTCCCTCAATGGGTTGCATGTGTGTTTACTTTTCAGCTTTAAAATGCTCCCAAATCATCAAGGTGCTTCAGCACAACCCCGGCTTGGAGGACTTGGATCATGTAATTGCATTCAGTAGAATCTGTGCACAAAGCCTGTGCCTGAGGCCCCATTTCTGGGGAAAGTTTTACACATTCTAATGGTGGTAAGACAATGTATGAGTAATGCACTGATTTGAAAAACTGCCCTATTATCTGATCAAAAGAACAAGCTCATGAATATGATACCGCAGGTCATTTGGCTAAAACGTACCTGGAGTCTTCCAAGTTTTTAAAACAATCCCATACACAGAAGCAAAAAAGAGAGGTATGAACAGCAGAGCCAGTGGTTGCCTGTTAACCACAGATCATGTGGAATGTTTTATTAAAGATATTTTTATCAGACACAAAAGGCTGAAATACAGAATATCCTGGGCTGGCAAGAGAAGACGTGATAATAATTTAGATTATTATCCCACAGATCTGTGATTCATTTTTATTATTCTCTATGTTCATTTCAGGAACGCTCAAATCCTCCCTGAGGAAGGTTTCTGGTTGAGTTCAGGGGACTCTGCTTCATCCTTAGAGAATGTCCAAGGGTCAGTGAGATCCCACTTGCATGTGCAAACGTGCTCAGAGGGAGTTTGCAGAAGTCATCTCCTGACACCAGGGCCACCTCCAAGATTAGGTTATAATCCAACCTGGCTGTCCAGGGCCCTGCTGTAACCCCTAGGAAGTGAAAGACCCCGAGCAAGAGTAAGACCCCCTAGAGACCTGCGCTGGAATGAGGTGGACCAGCTTCTGGAAAGGTTTCTCTCCCCATTCACCATAAAAACAGCCAAGTTACAAACTGGGACCAGAGGTTTTACAAGGACTTGTAGCATTTGGTAAAAGGGATCATTCCCTTTAAATATCTCTAAACCACCTTGGCAGCCGGCTAAAAGTACATTAAGAAAATGTTTTGTATGGATAAACTGTGATTCATTTGCTATTAGCAAATGCTTTGTACATGTTAGTGGAAACACACTGTTCTGCTCTTGTAAAGCTCTTAAGGAGTTTTTGAAAACAAACAACCCCACCTAACAGTATTTATCTTGACAAGAATGCTTTTATACAAATGTAATGTCCTGAAAACAGAAAATAACCTCATTAACTAAGGAGAAGTGGTCAACAATTCTCAGGTCTTCAAACAAGGGAGAAAAGAAAATCAACATGGACCAACCAAACCAACAACAAAAAAAAAAACCACATTTTTTTCCCCCCCAAAAAACAAAACCAAAACATTTACAGAAGTTGACCAGAACACAGAAGCATCACACAAAAACATAAAATGTTAATTTAAGGCTGCTTTAGGAATCCCTTGGATGTAGTTGGCTGATGAGTGGGCTTGTGAGGCTTTTACAGGTTCCCTGGCCAGCCTGTGTGCACAGAACATCCCTGAGGAGCAGAAATACAGTTTGTGCAAGGGAAACTTCAATCTCCCTGGAGGATCAGGCCCACAAAATGTGTCAAGAGCAGGAAACATGTAAACTGGAAGTCTGAATGGCATTTTGGTGATTTTTTTTTTTTAACTGAAATGTAAACCAGACCCTCCTTGTAGTTTAAAATTTAATTTAGGGCAAAATTTTGTAGTTCTGTCACGTGACAGTCAGTACCAAAAGATGAGGACAAACACCTGCCCATGCTTACCTTAGGGAAACCTGGTACAGGGGAAAAACCCCAGAGTTGTGATCCCACTGTCAGTGCTGCCAGATCTGTGCACCACAGCATCACTCAGCGGGATAAATGAGATCTGGATCAGAAATTGAGGCGTGACTGCATTTGTGTTGAATTACTCAGAGCATGTAGTGCCTCTTTTTGTCAGAAGTTTGCTTTAATGATGCTTTGTGTTCACTGTGGGAAGGCTGTTCATGCTGATGTTACTTATGTTCCAGGAGCTTGGCCACACAGTGCCTAATCCAGTACCATTCCTGCCAGGCAGATTGGAAGCAGCAGCATTAATTTATCACAGATCAGCTCTTTGTGTTAAGTGACTGCAGCAGTTTTGATGCAATACAGCAGAAACTCTAAAGCGGGGTGTCTTATATCATCAGTTCAAGACATAAACCAACCACTCCCTGTGGGAATTCAGAGAACTTTCTCCAACAAGTCTTGATTTCAGAGTTCTCTGTTCACAGCAGTTTGTTGCTCTGGAACAAGCACTGCTCCTCAGTGTCAGAATCCTAATACTGGTTAGATGGATTATCTGCTCCCATGAAGCAATTCCTATGTCTTTAATTGAAGACTGCCTTTTCTTTTTACTCTTAATTCGTTGCACATCAGTTAAGATCACTTCTAGCTGCAGAACAACTATCCCACCCAGAAGCTGTGGTGACAGCATAAAGGATGAGGGAAGAAATGAAGTGACTTCTCCCAAAACTCAGGGTGAAGTGTAATGTGCAGGATTGTCCATGGGATTTGATGCTGACCAGTGTCCTCTTCGGGGTGGGCTCTGATCTTCTCAGTTTGTGATTTACTCAGCACATTTGAAGCATCTCAGCTAAAATCTGTCTTGGTATTGCCTAGACAGAAAAAGACAAAAGGCTTCAGTCCTTCTAAATTCTCTTTCTGTGCATGAATCTGAACTAAGATGTTATTCCTTTTATCTGATATTATGCACAACCTTTTTCTTCCAAGGTCACGATCTTGGATATGGTAGCTAAATATTTATAGGACTGCATAGCTACTTACCCCATTAAAAAATTATTTGAGGGTCATTTTCAGCGCCTCCAAATCGCCTTTATGGAAGATTTAGAGAATATGCAGGTATTAGTGTCACATCTTCTTTTTTCAGGGGACTTTGCCTTTTTTCTCCTCGCTCCTCAGCAGAATGTCCTGGGTTAAAGTCCAAAATCCACCCTGTGCAGTTTGCATGCTCGGTTGTGCTGCTACCTGACAACTGGTGGATTATGGATCATCCAGTAATAGATGCAGTGGGGGATTTTATGAAATGGAGATTACAACTTAAACTTCCAAATCAATCGTAAATGGACCTTTTTGACCTCCAGTGTCATGGGAGTCATGATGAATTCCAACCTGCAAATTCAAATCAAAGTACTAACTCAAGCTACAATCAATAAGCAATCACTGCTATTGAGGCAAATCCACAGTCAGGGAAGCCTAACACTGACTGAGTCTGGTTTTGGCTTTGTGATTTGATCCAAAATGGCTTAAAGCCAGGAAAAGAAATGAACCTGCTTGGTGCTCAAGGTTATCAGTTGTGTAAGGGGATCCTGGGAAGTCCTTTAAGGCTTGTGAAACAGGGAAGGGATGTGTTCTGGCTCCTTCTGGACTCAGTACATGCTCCATGGTGAGTAAGACCTGTCACTGAGACATGGAAAATTTTCAGACCTTTGGTGGGAAGAAGGGACATAAGAATGAGGTCATCCTGGGTGAGCAGGAGGATACATTGAGCACAGTCTCTGATGCTGGCCAGTAATGGATGCTTAAAAATGGAGTGCAGTAAGTCAGATACATTAAGGGCAGTCCCTCCTTTGGCTGTACTTTGTCAGCAGCCAGAAGCTGAGGGACATCCTGGATCAGAGCTGTTTCCACATCATTTCAGTTATCAGTCTTTGGCTCTCTGCCTGGTGCCTAATGCATGCAAACAATAATAATAATAATAATAATAATAATAATAGGAATTGTCATTTGGTAGCTACCACTTGGATGACAGTTCACAGAGCAGAAATAACGGTTCTCCTTTTTAATTTCCTTCTCTTGTGTTTTCTTCCAGCACCACCACGTTGCCTTCCTATATCAGGATAACCAATGGCTACATCACAGTCAAACCTCCCATCTGGATTTCCAACCAGCTGGATCAGAGGCCGCGTCCCGACCGCCCATCCCAGCCCACGAGCTCAGCCCCAGCCAGCCTCTCATGGCCATCAATAACATTTCCTCTCTGCATGGCCATAGCTTCTTTTCTCCTGAACCTACTGCAGCCCTCCTGACCACATTAGTATTACGTGCAATCCCTTGGAATAGAGAAGAGAGATAATTTATGAACGAATTGGAGTTTAAGACAACTACAGTTACAAGCTGGACCTTCTCAGTGACTCAGTAGTGCCTTCTAGCTGATTTTGTCTCTTTGCCCAGATACATTTTGAAACTCTAAAGCTTTATTGTAACACTGACTTACATCTTCTTTTTGTAGAAGGATCTTTATTTCCCATAGTGCTATGGGGTTTTGTAAAATATACATGTTCATATAAAGAAAAAAAAAAGAAAAAGAAAAAATGTATTTATTCGACTGGTAAACTTATTTTTCTTGTTGTATATGTTAATAACATCCCTATTAATCAGTAGCGATGGTGAAACAGATAAATTAATATTTTCTATATTTGTTTTCTGACAACTCTGCAAACGTCTGAACTGACACTAAATGAATGCCTTGTTTCTTTAACCATTACGTTTTACAGCAGCTGTCCAATAAGTACATTTCTGCTGAACTTCTTTATTTTACTTCCTTTATCTCATTAGCATAGCTTACACTGAATAAAGCAGATCCTGCTCTCTGGGGCCTGTGCTCAGTAGCAAAATAGGTGCATTCTTAACTCGTTAGCTGCCACAATCTAAAATACCAGTTATTTTTACATGACTTAGTAAGTCATTAGTCAGGATAATCCTCTACATTCCCCCTGTTTTCTTTAACTAAACTGTTTAACTTCTTTGGAAATTACCAATTTCCCTCTTTGCCCTGGGATTAATTCATCAGCTAACGCAAATTAGGGCACCTTTTTCTTAATAAAAAATAGCTTTTAAAGTCTGGAATAATCCTACTTGGAATTATTTTCTTCTCTCCCTCATTTTATATAAACATAAGCCTACAACCTTTTCCAGCATAAATGAGAAGAGAGCTCGGTCTGTCTGTAAATTATAAAGATGTAGTGTCCTGTTAATCTATACAACTCCTTTGTACCAGTTGTATTAATGCCCGTGAACAACCTGGAGGCAAAAAACATCTACAAATTCCTCTTTCTCTTGCTGCCATGAGCTGATAGAGCTGGTATCTCTGTGCTGAAATAATTATGTTTTGTCCAAAACCTGCTCAACACCACAGGAATCAAACTAAACCCCGTGTTACGGAGACATACAGAACGTTCTTCCATTTTTAGACTATCATACCTCTGCTGACTTAGATGGAAAAGTTGTAACACCTTACACTCACTGACAAATGTGCTCCCTACCCAAGCAGCTGTTGTTCATGAATGAGATTTACAACATCTATGGGGAAAGAAAAAACAGCGCCATCTTAAAAATTATTATGTTTAAAAAAACATGTAGATGTTTTCTCACCACCAGAACATGACGAAAAATCTCTTTGGATACAAGAGTTCAGAAAATGAGTTTTGGTTGAAACAGTGGGGTTTTTTCCCTAAGTCATCTACACACCAGAAGTCAAAACTATGTGATGAAAACATCTTATTTAGAAAAGAAGTCTCAAAATCAGAAAAAAACAATACAAGCTTTTCTTTATGGTAAAGCAGTGCTTCTTCACCTTGGAAAAAAGATAATGATAATGATAATTATAATAAAAATACTGATAAAATCCTGGCTGAAAACAACCCTGAAAGTTTGCCAGCAGCCCTACAGCCCGGTCTGCGGAGCTGCAGGTGATTCCATGTGATCTGCAAAACTCTGCAGTGAGAGAGAGTTCAGAATTCACAGTTTGCTCCTTGTCATACCAGTTATTTCAGGAAAGTAGGATAGAAGGTAACTGGGCTACAAAAATCACATGATTTCATGATGAAATACTGAGCATTTCCCTCATACATCCCAGCCCATTGCCTTGCAAAGGCCAGGGACAATACAGGTAACGTCTTTTTAACTTACTGGACACCATGACCCCCAGGCTTTGCTCTGTTTTTGACAGCAGTTTGTGTAGGTTTCTGGTCAGTTTAAGTGGGTACAGCACAGAGTGCTATAAGCTTCCCCATTTATTTATTTTTTTCCAAGTACAACAGTTGATAAGGCTGAATGGAAAATTTTGAGCTTTGCCCCAAATGTGAGATTCAAACAGACCCCGTGCATACTTTCATATTGTGTATTTTGGCTAGCAGAAGATTAGAGATGTTAGCTTTGGACAGAAGCCATTCACCTTGCATAATATTTATTGCACAGAGATGGATATTGGAAACATATTTTGAGAACTTTCATTTTGGTTTTATTTGAGCTATTACTCTAGAAATGCCTTCATTTGAATATAATGGTTTAACAGACCTTCAAATTCAACATTAATGCATTTGAAAAAGATTATTGGTTCTCCTAATGTGTTCAAGGCAGAGATGAAAACTGAATTATAATGTCTTATTTACAAGAATGTAACTGGAAATAAGGTAGGCAAATCTTAAGGGTGATGATAAGTTACGTAGTAAAAGTGAACAGCCAACAAACCAAAACCCACTGAATTTTATTTGTTGTAACCGGATCGTATCCAGAAATTATTCTGTGGTACTATCCCAGGAATAATTCCAGGTGCTGGAAAACCTACAGTATAAATAAACAAGACCATGTAAAGATAAGGGAGAGGAAAAAAAGCAGAAAACAGAAACAACTTGTCCAAGACTGTAAGGAAAACCAACAGCAGGGCCAAGGCTAGAAATTACAATTCTGAAATTTCCCAATCTGTGGCTTTCTCCATAAACCTCTGGGGCTTTTTTTTTTTAATATTAGGAACACACAAATCTCTCCACACTCCCAGCTGTCATCGTAGTGCACAGAATAGTCACTCTTGTGTCACCAGTGAGGTTTTCTGAGTCCCTCCTGCACTGGACAGTAATATTCAATATCCATTAGCTCAGATACTGGTATGTTTGGCTATCACAGGATGCAAATGGCTTGGATATCACAGTATGTTTTAACATCTGTGCATGTCCTGACATTTTGTCTGTAATTCTGGGAAATTAATGAATTTTACTGGAACCCTTGTGCTGGTGCCCCACATCTGTGCAGTGCAGGTGTCACAACAAGGTGTCTCTTGGATTTCGGGTCTACATACCTGATTTTTGCCACCAAGAAGCAGCTCCCTCAGAGCTCTCTCTGGCACAGGAGACATAACTTAAAGTTTAGGTAGGTTTCTGTAGGTCTTAGCTCACGAGCCCCACGTGAATGGCTTCAGCACAGCTCTCTAATCAAATATTTATTTTATTCTCTTATCTTAGCCTCAAGTACGACTTAGGGTCACTTTCTTCCATACATGACCTGCATGCAGAGCAGTGCTGGATAACGAACCTTCACTGTGGTTGATACAATGGGTTGTTTGCTAATCAGCTATGGCAGCCCAGCATTAATTAAAACGCAGTAGTACTGGTTAGCACAGCCCTATGCACACCCATTGCAATGGACCATGATCTCTGAATTTCTAATGGTTTTCTAAACCATGAGCTTAGAAACTGCACCAGATTTGATACAGGCTCTGGAAGCAACACTGACTACCAGCTTCAGGGGGCTTCGTTTTCCTCTGTGGGTTTCTCTGAAAACTGACCGTTCTCTTTCTTCCGAAGGAAAGGTCAGATTCCTGTGTAGTCACAAGATTCCAAGAGCAGGAGATTTAACAGAAATACTCCTGCCCACTACATATAACAGCTTATCTCTGAGTAACACAATCAGGAGTCAGCCAGTGTCTGGCAATCCGGGACTCGACTTCGGATGAGTCCAAAGCTCAGTGGTCGCACGATTCATCTTCTCAGCTCAGCTACAACTGACACCAACACAACTCACATGAAATGTAACTGCAGCATTATAAACAAATGCTGAATATCTGCCAAGGTCTTGCCCTGGTGGGATAAATAATCCCATATCATCAGCAACAAATCTAATTTCTCCTCTTTCAGTGTTTTAATGCTTTTCTTGCTTAACTACAGATACTATATTAACACGCACTGCCACTTGGAGAACCAGTCAGTAAGCTGGGACAGAAGGTATTTTATATTTTATGACTGATGTAGTTTCTCTGCAATCCCTCGAGCTGTTGAATAATGCAATATGTCTTCTGGCAATAAATGATGAACATGATTTATGATAACTATGCTTTATACAGGTGTCAAAAATCTGCTTTGATGAACTTCCCTTCCCATTCCTCCAAGCTCCACTGTAATTTAGGAACACCCAAGGTACAGAGTTGTATATTTATCTAAGTTCTTCAGCATACAATTGTGGAAAAAGAGAGAGATGGAAAGAGGGAGAACTTAATCTATGTTTAGTGCATTGATTAGTCTAATGATATGACTCAGTCATTACCATATACCACTGTTAGGGAGGAATTTCCCATCATATATTTATGTTAGAGAAAACAAAGTGCCAAAGTTATTATCTCAGCATAAATGTTACCATGCCAAACTTTGCTTAGTACCGTATTTCTGTATTATATCCAAAAGTTACATGGTCTCGTCATATCTCTGAAGTGATCAGTGTTCCCATGGAGTGTGCTAAAACTCAGCTTCAATTTGAGCGTGCTTCAGCTTAACTGAAGAAGAAAGATAATTTGCTGAAGTTTGGGATCACAGGGGGGTGTGTGGGGCGGTGTGTGTATGGGTGGGTGGGTGTGTGTGTACATTTATGTGTGTGTGTTCTGTCCCAATCCAAATTCAGCCTTTCCCGGCTGAAAACTAACATTTCAGGAGGCACCTTAATCTAGCTGAAGGCAGAGAGGTCTTTGCAATAAGTAGTCAACACTTCCCTTCTACAGGACTGATTAACCTTCCTGCAGATTCAAGCTCACACTGAAATTCAAACTCCATATTTGTCAGTTTTCAATTCAAATGTACTTCAGATATTTTTTCCTGTTCCGCCTCCTGCTTTTGTGAACTGTTTTGAAGAGTGTAATAAAAAGATGCTTTCTAATATTATTTTATCAAAATATTTTTGTAGCATAATATATTAATAAAATGTTATTATAAATCCATAGCACAATAATCTCGTGTGTCTTGATTCTTTCATTTGCACTAAAAGCTGAAAAATCACTGAAGTCACTGAAAAAAAAGGAACTTTCTGGGTGTGGGGCTTAGGCTTGCTGCTTCTTTTATGCCCAACACCAACACGGGATGAAACAGGGAGAAAGCAGAACTAAGCTCTTTCCTTTTAACTATTCCCTTCCCTGTCCACATCGAGATACAGAGACACACAGATTTACTCCTTTTTCGTGGCATATAGCTTTTTCTTGCATCCAAGCCCTGCCTTGTAGCTGACACTGCAGATTTCTTTATGATCATTGTTTACTTCTATATTATGTGCTAAATCATTTGGTCTTTAACACACCATTTGGAGAGGACTTCACCAGCAAAGCTGGTTTAGAAATATCCACTGTAGGAAATGCAGTGGGAGGTGTAAACACTGAGCTGGTTTGAATGAGCCAAACATGGCACAGGAAGGGCCTGTTGCAAAATAGAAGGGAAACTCTTGAAAAACAAAGCTAAAAAGAGTCCATCTATTGAAATACCAACCAGATTGCCAAAGCTGCTTGCCATCCTATCTTTGGAGTCTCAGCCCATCTGGAGAGTCTGTGTGGTCCAGCCATGGGCTATCCCTGGCCCTGGCAAATGTATTTGAGGCAGCACATCTGAGGGAAAACACATCACTGCTTGTGCACTTAATCCCCACTGAATCAGGGCTGAGCTGCACCTGATTCGTGGAGGGACTGAACACATCAGACCAGACTGGGGGAAAGCTGGAGTTCAGCTTAACGTTATGGCAGTTGTCCCCTCCAGACTCATCCCAGAGCTGTGTTCATCCAACACACACGAAGGGGCTCCGTAACATCTCCAGGGGCTCAATGGAAGCAGAGGGAGCCACTGAAAAATATATTAAAATATCTTTGCCCAAAGATCTGTGCCACAGGGGGTGTCCAAAGACAAAAATAACCAGACATCCACAAGTCTACTGCCAGTAATGGGAACAATAGTAATGGGAAGAATAGTATGTGTTTAGATTGCTAAATAGCTGGAGGGTGGGAGTAAAATTACTGAATATCACTGGGGTCTTAAAATAAAAAACACTGAAAATGTATAGAGCATTGCAAACTTCGTATTGGCTTTTTTAACATACATTTTCTCCCATTACAAAAAAGACCAGCAAGTCCTGAACACCTGGTTCATTTGAGCAGCAGGTCCCAGTCCTGCAGTCTCAGACATCTTGCTCCACAGCATGCCAGCACCTCATTAGCTAAGGCTGCACCTTTGGGTGCAAGCCATCATGCAAAGCACTGCACTTCATTCCATTTTCCACATTTTCATTCCACTTTCATTCCTTTTTCCACATTTAACAAGGATACAGTTAAAACGGCAGAACAAATTACACAGAGCCAAACCTCCACCAGGCTGGTTTTCAGAGGAGTGATAACAAAAATAACTGCGACAGCGAGTTCATGCTCACAGCCCTCATTCTCACCTGGAGCTCCCTGCCTTCCTGGAATGAAATGCAGTTTGAACAAAGGGACCAAGATAATGTGAGAAAACACCAACGACAGGCAGATGGAGGTAAAGCAAATGAAAGACAGACGTAGGAAGGAGAGTGAGAGCTTTCTGCTTAGGGCTCATCCCACAGCTCTACTGTCCTACTGTCCTAATCAGTTTGTTGTCCCAATGATATCAGTTCTCCAGTCCTCTTGTGTGATGTATGATGTACCTTTTCTTCATTTGAAAGCCATTGCTTTTCGTTACAAGGTGATGGACCTCAGCCTCAATCTGCCCTACGTGACTGAATCATCTGGAACAGCAGTGCCCTTTTTCTTTCCAGAGATCTCTGCAGCTGTTTGTCTTGGCAAGGGTAGGTTTGTCCCCAGATTCATCCTGTTTGAAGTCCTTTCCACCCACTCATGTTAGCCTGAGCATTCACCTCATTTTTAATGGGAGCATTATCATGTTCAGTTTTGCACTCGTGAAAACAGTTCTCAGAAGGGGAAGAGACAGAATCTCACACCTGCCCATCTTTTTTTGAACAAACTGTCTCCATCCAAACTGTAGGAGGCAAGCACTTCGAGGAATTCGCCAAGAATTGTTTTTCTCTTAGCAACGGTCCAGACCAAAAGTGGACACAGATTTAATCTGTGATATCATCTCTCAACCAGGAGGATCCTATGAAGACCCATGACTTCAGACAACGTGTGCTCTGCATGGTGGTTGTGGGCTGAAGGATGGACAATGCTGGCTGTGTTCTCTGGCTGTGCCTGGGCCAAGTGTGGCCCTGAGGGCAGGATCCAGTCCACACAATAACCTTATCCTGCTGCTACCTTTTCCTGCAAGCGGGTCATGGGCAGCCAAACATTTGTTCTTGACCCTCTTTGTGGCACTGAGCCTGATTTGCCACTGCTGAGCCCCCAGGAGACATCTCGCTGTGCAGAGCCTGGGGCTGGAGGTGAAGCTGGGCTCCCCATCACCGAGGGTTTAGTGATGACACGCCAGCACCTGAGTCCCTCCTGTGGCAGAGCAGGCCTGTAAAAACACACGTGAAGTGAGATCATGATTCATGTGAAAAGAGTGCAATTCTGAGCCCTGGTTGGTTTCCCTTAAAAATACCTAACTTTCCTTGGAACCTCACCCTTCCTGGGCCATCTTTATCCAAAAGCATTAACACCAAGCGGGGGTGGGAGGTGAGGGGAAGGTTAAAGTATTGGTGTTAATGGAAGGCTCAGACATTAAAAGAGTATCCCAGGTTCGGAGCCTCTACTGCCTGCTGCCAGCAGCAGGCCCTGCTTGAAAGGAAAGTACCTATCTCAGCATGCAGTCGAGAGGAATAATAAAACTTTGGTCATTCAGAGGCAGGGAAGAGGAGAAAAACACTCATAAATGTGCAGGCTTATATTTCTCTTGAACTTTCAAAATAATTTTCTCTCGCACCCAGAGATTAGTCACAGAAGCAAACGATACCATATCTGGGAAAGAAGTCAGGTGGATGGAAATGATCTTTGGGCAGAAGGAGAGGAGGAAGGGAGCAGACATTTACTTCTCTGCCTGCCTTGCTCCCTTTCCCCTTTCTCTGAGACTGAACATACGAATGAAAGCGCTGGAAAAAAGCCAAGTGTTTGGGTCCAGCCTAAAGCCAGAGGGGGCTTTAAGTCCATCCTCAGGCCAGTGGGGTTTTTCTATTTGTCTGGTGGATTCGGGGAGCTGACTTTGCTACTACACAATCTCCTAGAGCTCCCACTCTGCAAGAAGCTTCTTTTCTCCCAGAGGCCCCCATGAAATGATTTTCCACACATTTTTCCAGACTCAAATGAAAAAGAAAAGGCTAAGGGACTAATGAAAGCATGCTCATAAACACCATTCCATGGGAAGGACTAGTGTTTGCTATGGTTTTCAAAATAAAATTCCAGGTCCTCCAAGTATTTCTGAAGCACTGAGCTGGGCTTCACAACACCCAGAGGTTTCAGGTAAAGAACAACCTCAGCCCCCTCTTAATAAGGTGGGAAAAGGAGGTGGACAGTGGATTTTATGACATGCCTGAAATCACGAGGGACATCTATGGGAGCAGG
The DNA here is from genome assembly GCA_013397975.1 of Machaerirhynchus nigripectus. Taxonomy (NCBI): domain Eukaryota; kingdom Metazoa; phylum Chordata; class Aves; order Passeriformes; family Dicruridae; genus Machaerirhynchus; species Machaerirhynchus nigripectus. Next base: position 233,251 of record VZRQ01006440.1, on the reverse strand, counting down.
ACTCAGAAGGCAACCCTTCCTCTGTGGTACACTGTTCTCCGAAGCATGGCTCGTTTATTTCAATTAATAGAGCTTTATAAGGGCTCCCCTGCCACCTTTTTTGGCATGAATTACTGCAAAGACAGTGAATTAAAAGCACCAAAGGGCATCATTTTCTTTTAGTGTTTAAAGAAGCTGTTTCCATAAAAGCAGACTATGTGAAATTTGCCCAAAACAGTAAACTTAGGAATAACATAAAGGATTAGAACCGAAAAATAAATGTCTTAAAAATCTCTTCTTAGACAAGCCTGACCTGACAGTTCAGCTCTGGAGTGGTCTTTCTGTGTAACACCAGTCAAGTGGTTCAACCAGGCCTGGTTCCTGTCACAACATTCACTCAAGTGTTGCAGGATTAGGGGCTTCTCCAACCACGAGATGAAATTCTTTAAAAAGCATAAAGCTAATGCACGCAGTCCGCTGTCTCCCCATTTTCTCTCTTAAAAAACACGCAGGTAGGATTCAGTTCAAGCACTGTGCACTGTCTGAAAGCCATCACCCAAACTTGCCTCCTTCAGTGGTGCCACCCAGGCTGACAGCCCTTAGAGAAATATTTCCAGCCTATGTGACTTGCCAGCTTTTTTAACTGAGGCTCTTGTGCTTGGTCCCAGTCAGTTCCTGCCCTCAGAATGCAGTTATATGTGTCGTGTGTGCAAAGGCATTTCAGAATGTCTCTTAAAAAGGATGACCAGCTTCAAAATCATTTTAAAACAAAGCTAAAACCCAACAACTGACTCATATTCACTGCTTGCTGTGACCACACAAAATATCTCTGATGTGGCAGGGATTGGCAGGATGCTTGCAACGCAAGCTGTGAATTGGACAAGGTGCAAAATGAGCTGTAATCTCCACCTAAAATGCCTCCACTGCTTGACCATTTCAAAAATTACCATTTCATAGAGTTGCAGCCCATCATCACCATCATCTGCATAACATATTTTGGTCAAAATTGCAGGACTGAGTGATGCTGTGATATTCAGTAAATGTCCTGAACCTTGGCTGGTACCTCTGTTTTTTATATCTAGCTGCTAGCTATAACTCAGGTAAGCATAAAATAGTCCACTATGAGAAAGAAATGTGGAGTTTTTAACTTCAGCTTGAAATGACGTCTTGTTACAATGTGCTTTCATACTGTAAATTCAAAATTTAAAAAAAACCCAAACCCACGTGGTTTGTACAAGACCTGAAACAACCCAAATTTTCAATTTTTTTTAAGTTCCCAAATAATAATAATACATGTCATTGATAAACAGCAGTAATGTTTAAATGTCAGTGAATAGGAAAAATCAACATTTCTGCTCTAAATGAATGTGTTGCTTACACTGTTGATAGTTGAAACTATAGTTTCATTGTTGACTTGCAGCTCTCCTCTCTCTGAGCAGCATCATTCCTCTTCTCATCCTGGTTTTGAGGTCAAGAACTGGATTTTGATTAGTCCAAATAGACTTTGAGGTCCCTGCTTTTGCATGGGCCTCTGTAACGAGGGCTTTTTGAGTACTCCTTCATTCTGAGTTTATAAGGCCTTTTACTAAAAATAATGTATGGGCTCTATCTAAATCAAACTTCTTGCAATCCTCCCATACTTCAGAAGTGCTGAAGTCCTCAGCTCAGTTCTTTCTCTTAGCAAACATTGCTTTGAATGGAATAACTGTGTGAAGAAAAATGCCATTGCCATGTGATAATTTGATGATGATGATGATGATGTTGAAGTACTGAACCAAAGCAATAATCTTCGGTCAAACCATAATCACAGCACTGAAATCCAATGGTTAATCATGGAATCTTCATATTCAGTGTGGTCTGCTGTGCTGTTCTGAGGCATTATGAGAAATGGCCATGAGGAGGAGGCTGACAGGAATGCACTCATTCACATTCACATCGTGCGGCGTGCACAACACGTGTTTTGAATAATTGGGTTAACGAGTAAGACCCAGTATTCGAAGATGAAGTTGTCTGCATCCTTCTGTTCTCTTTACTGAGAGAAATGAGGCACCATCTCCAGCTTCATCTCTGTAAATTGGACTCTCTTTTTACCCACGTTTGCTTTCATGACAGGGGTCTGAGGTCACATCTAGAGCATCAAACTGGGTGAAGTACAAGGTGCTGCTAACATGTGCTACAGGTCCTGAACGGAGTGCCTGGCTGGTGCAGTGGCAGCACAGGTGCCTCCCAGAAGGAGACACCAGTGGGTGGCTGAGCTGTGATGGGGATCTATGTGCTGCAGAACGTCTCTCTTGCTTTACTCTGAGGTCTCTGCACGCTGACACTGAGCTTTTCGAGGAGCCATGTGAAGGGCTGTGGGTGGCCACACTGCCCTGCTGTTGTCAGTTCATTCCATGGCTGACACCAGCAAGACACAAGCCCTGGGCCAGCAGTTGTGGGGAAATGGTGGAAACCTCACCCTGAATTCCCTGCACGCACAGGTGCAGAGGTTTGGGGATTGTATGCTTGTGTTAGAACAACATTTGAAATCCATGGAATGATCGAACGTGCCAGTTCTTCCCACCTTGAAAGACAGGCAGGCAACGTGCGCTGTGCACCAGCTCTCAGGCAGTGCCTGGTTGTGGAGCTTAAACCCATCCACAGGCATTCCCTGAAATACTGCTTGAGCCTGTTGTGCTTCCTCATTCCTCTGCTCTGCACTGGGACACACAGATGCACAGAGCCAGCTCATCCCTGGAACAGCAGCACAGGCAACTGCCGCTTGCTTGGGTGGCTGCTGAACAGCTGTTTCAGCTATGACTTAACTGCTTTTAAACTTCAAAAGAGATCTATTTCTGAGCTGAAAACACAGATTGTTTCATAAAAGCAAGGGCGAGGTGTTAGCAGGCCGTGGAGCGGGTAGTGGACACAGTGGAACAGCAGAGCACAAATAACATCCTGTCAGCCCCGTCTTCTGCTGACTTTCGCTCCTTAGGGGTCCAGTCCTGCAATTTTTTCTCAAGCAATAACCTTATCCATGCCAACAGAGCCTGTTATTCCATCTGCTGGTACTCACACTGGAATGTGTTTGCTTTGGGAGCGATTGTGTGCTTTGCTGGTAGGCTCAGAGGACAGATAAAAGCCAGTGCCCAGCTCTGCAGAGTAGTTTCTAGTGAGGTGAATGAACTCATTAGTAAAAGATTCCTTTAAAAAGTAGGGTGCTATGCAAACCCAATGTGGATTAGACTTTTTGTGGGGTAAGTGCAGTTCAAGCATGACCAGATACAGCTCAACTCTGTGTCATGGTACCTCCTGCCCCTGGGAAAACTTTCTGATGCCAGCTGGGGCAAGCTGAGAGAGTGCAAAAATCATACAGACCAGGCTTGGAAGGGTGGATATCTTACAAAATGCAGAGAACGCCCAGATGTTCAGACAACTGTGAGGCAACCGGTCACACAGATGCTCTGTGACACTGGAGCTGCACGTGAAATTCTGGCCAAAAAAAAATGATGGAAATGTTTTGCTGCAAAACCTGATTATTGTCTGGTATATGAAAGGGATTTGATTAAAAGCTGACAAACAAACAAGCAAGCAAGCAGATTCCTGTCTGGACCTACATCATCAGTCTGTCAGACCCCAAGTGCTTCTCTTCCACTGCCATGGGAATCCTTCCGTTCCCATGAATGATGACTGAAAGCTTCTTCTTGCAAACAGCTCTCTGAATTAAATAGATTACTTTAGATTAACTTTAAATTTAGAAGTTCAACTTATTGACGTTGGCAGCTAGAACATAGCCATGGAAGAGAGGTAGGAGGAAGAAAAGGAGGTGCTATGTTTAAAAACAAAGAAAATTCTCCCAGCTGCCAAAAGCACGGTCAGCAGAGGGAGGTGGTGGTGGTTCCAGACGGTGCAATATGCTGAGTATGGATGGATACAGTTTAAACCAAGAACTGGGGGTGCCAGCATGAATTTAACACTTAGCATGTAAAATCTTTCTGTTAGGAACCATGTTAGTGACCGAGAGAGCTTGAGAGAAGGCTCTGAAGTGAGTCATCTCAGCGCCTGCTGAAATCCTGGTGCTGGCACCGATCAGCGCTCAGATTTTCAGGGGCAGACTCATGAGCCAGGCACCCCGAGCTCTGTTACCAGATGAGCAAGTGAAGAAAACCTCACCCAACCAACACAACCATCAGGAATGGCACATTCCAAAAACACACTGGGAAATATTTCCACACCACTGAAAGCATTTGCTTGGGAAGCCTTACTCTGCGTCCCTAATTGCTGTCAGGTATTGCAACTCCAGAATAAATGTAATAGTCCTCAGCTAAATCATCCTGCCTCTAGATTAAGGGTTACACTCAGCAGCTCTGTCCTGTAGACTAAATATCCTCTCATAAATGCATTCTGGCATCAGAGATTTCCGTAGGTGGGTGGCTTTCACAGAAATTCATGCTAAGTACCAGAGCCAGACACTGTGAGAAAAGCTATCCCAAACACCCATTGTCCTTTGCAAAAATAACAGAAAATTGATCATTCTCCACCCCAAAACCACAGCGTTCCTCAAGCTTAATTCCCCAGGGCAGCCGAAGTTCTGCTCTTTAAGCCTGTGCTGCCCAAGGACAGGTCAGGAACTGCTGCTGGGCGGGGGCTGTGGCACAGCAGCTGCAGCACAGGCGCTGCCCCAGGGGCTGCCAGGGAGTTTGGGTCCTTGAGGCACAAAGTGAGCGGTGAGAGCTGATGGGGACAGCAAAGCACATGGATCCCCGGCCCAGGCAATAAGGTTGAAACCCCAGTGCAGTGCCCTGAGGGTAGCCTTTGACCTCTGCATCTCTCATTTTTCACTTGTGCTGTAACAGTGCAAACAGCAGCAGCACTCCACCAGAGATATCAGTCTCTGCATTCCCACATGCTTGGGTCTGGCACCAGGGCTGTTGCAGGTCAGGCCCAGATGTGACCTGCAGCATGGCCTGTGACAGGTTATTTATCCTTTAGGCTATCACTGATTGGTATGATATTAATTCTCCCTAAAGTCCAAAGATGGGACTTGGCTATTGCAAAGAAATTGCTTTAGGTTACAGCAAAAACAGTAAAATAACTCCAAAATTCTTTAAAAAAAAATACAGTGCTGATGTACAGCAAGACTTTATTTATGTCATGTGCAATTAGACTTGTTTTCCACCTTTTGACAGGAGCATTTCAGCCCAGAGTAAGAACGAAACACACACAAGCAGCATGATGCCACAGCCAGAAACACTCCCTTCATCCAGGGAAGAAAGGACTCTTACATTGTGAAAGGGAGCCTCCTGTTGTCTTCCAACTGGCATTTTCTGGCCAGCTGAAAGCTAAAATAACCCTTCCTTTATGCTTTCAATACTGTGATCTAATAGCTAAATGGATTTTTAGTACAAAGCATAATTTTCTCCTTCAGTTTTGCTCATCACTTAATGGAAAGGCCCCGAAACATTCTGCTTACATCCCGAACAGTAGCTGCTCAGCAGAAGTGAAGAACACGTTGTCTTATAGCCCTGCAGTTAATAATAATAATAATAATAATAATAATGATGATGATTTCACTGCATCTGGCTGGCTGCCTGAAGCTGCTGCAGGTTCACTCTGGACAGGCAGTTCCCAAAGTCCAGTGGCTGGAAGGCACCATCAGTTTGTGCACGACACATTTCACCCCTCCTCACATTTTGCCGACAGGAGGGCACAGTGTCCCAGCTCCCCAGGGTTTAGCCCCAAGCCAGTAATTCTCATTGCACTGGGCAGCAGCATTGCTGCAGGTGCCATGAGAGCACAGCCACTCTATGCCCAAGGTGCCGTGTAACCTTTTGATCACTCCCTTCTTGCTTTGCATCAGGTTTTTGTGGCACCCGGGACCTGGATGATGGCTCCTAGAAGACTGATTCTTCCAAGAAAGCCATGTGTAGCTTTAAGCATGGAGCATGTTGGTGCACTGAGGTCACAGGGAGGGAGAAGAGCAGCAGAGACCCCGAGTGGGGCTGAGCTCTGCGCTGGCGTGATGGCCTCCAAAGGCTGAGGGGCAGCAGGAGCAGGATATGAATGTAAAGTGGGGAGAAGCAGAGGATTTGGGTGCTCTAGGACATCCCCATGAGAACAGAACTCCAAACCTTAGCTCCTGTGCACAAAGGGATTCCATAGGGACAACCTGTAGCGCAGCAGTGCAGCTCCCAGGGGCTGGCGCAGGGCAGGGCACAGAGCAGGGGGGTGGTGGGGACAGGCTGGGGGCTCACAAGGACACACATCCCAGAGCATCAACCACTTCCACACATGCTCTGCACATGCTCTTCAATTGTTTAGGGCTGTCTTCTTAATCTTCTTCAGCTGTCCCCATTGTAGCAGAAGCCTCCTAGCTCTGAAGGGGCAACTGAATGTTGGAAGTGCAACACCACTGAAAGGGGGGGATAGAGAACTGCGTTCTCCTTGGAAAATTCAAGTAACACATCTGGAAAGGGAAGCTGCTTATTGCATGTGTTTCATTACGGAAAGAAAATGCCTTTTAAAATCTAAAATCAAGAAACTGGTGGAAAGGTAATTCCTGGAAGCTAGCTGAGTCTGTATCTCCCATTACTGTTCCCTATAAAGAAATGTTCCTGCTGCTTTTCTCCGGTAACCGTGGGTTTCATGCCAGCTTCAGCATTTGGCTGTTGACTTCTTCAGGCAGATTGATGGCTCAGCTGAAACTGAATTTATGAGCACAACCCTTTCCTGACCAAGGCTCACCTCCTCAGATAGCTCCAGGTGTGTAGCTCCCACACAAGTACAAGGGACAGGAGGCACCAAAATAACTTGTGAGGGTCTCCATAAAGAGGATAAACCATTTCTACCTAAACCCACTGAATTTATATGCTTTCACCCACTATCTGGAAGCACCTATCTGTGGACAGTGATGGCCATACTTCAGCTGGATTCCTGAAACTGGGCTGACCACCTTCAGCATCCCGAAACTCATCACAGGATGCTGAAACTAAACCCAGCCTTGCTGCAGTCAAATTATACCATTTCCTCTCCTGCAGCTAAAGGGCCCAAGGCAGCAAACACCCTGGGACAGATCTGCTTGTTTGCCCAAAGACAAGGCTCTGCTTCAGCTTCTTGCTTTATCCAGCACTGAAGCCAGCAGCCATGAAGACTTCTTCCTTTTTTTTTAAATTTTAATTATTAAGAAGGAAGTAAAACAATTCATTGTTCTGGGGGGAATATCCCTAGAGTCTAACTACTGAAAAATCAAACAGCATCTGAAAAGCAAGACAATGAGTCTAGCTTGAACTCACAGAGCATTAGAATTGGCCTGGCAGGAACACAAGCGATTCCCTGATAGATGCAATAACAACGCTGCAATTACATGAAACAATATGTAAACTGAAAATGCAGTGCCACCCTGCTATTTGTACACCCTGTGTTCCACTGTCATCCTCTTATTGTTACCCCTTTAAGTATTGTGTCTCTTAGGCTTTTAAATATTTCATTAGCATGATTTGCAGCAATCTCTTTGTCTTAAAGAAGAATATTTTCTCCCACCACGACTCTAATTAAGCCTATTTTTAATGTAGGAAATTCAGGCTTCAGTGATATTTCCATGTTCTTGAAAGTTTAAGTGGGAATGTCACAGAGAAGCACCTGATACCAACAACAACAAAAAAAAAAAACACCACCTGAAAACGTGAGGGAAGGTGAGAAGTAGACAAAAACGAATCCTTCCCTGTGGGAAATAGTTTATATTATATTTTATAGTTAACAGTTTAAAAAATTGTAAAGGATGATGAAGGTGAAATGGATTCACTTCTGTACTCTCACCTACGAAGCACTTAGAGATGCTGTAAGAAATTAATCTCCTCTGGATCATAAAACTAGTTTTAACCTCTGGGAAAGAAATAAGTCGACTTGTTTTGATTGATGTCTTGTGGGGCACTAAAAAAAAATTTTTGATACGATCTGATTCCCCTGCAGCAGAGGAACATCCTGGCAGAGGGCAGGAGCCCGCAGCCTCCTGGCTCCTCACTCCCTTCAAACCTCCTTGTAGAACTCCTACTGCCATAGTGCCATCTAGAGACAGTTACAGAAATTAAAGGGGGTTTGTTCCTAAACCTTCTAGTGATGTTTGAGGAATTGTGGGGTCATATCCCAGCAACGATTACTGCTTGTTATTCCAGAAGCCCTCAATTACAACACTGGGTTCCAACATCAAACCCCGCGGAGCCCAGAGCAAACGCTTCTGCTGGGTTCAGCACAGTCAGGATTTGTCTTGTCCCACTTCCCCAGGAGGAGGATTTCATCATGATTAGCTCTTTATTAGCATAAAAGTGCTAACAGAGCATCGAGCACAGCTCTGGACACTTGTGTGTGTGACTCCAGGGGCAGTGGTGCCTGGACCACAAAATTAACATTATACTGTTGGAATTACTCCTGTCTTTTTCTTAAAAGCCAGCGTAGGCAGAGGCAGAGAACACCAACATTTGTTCTGGTATTTCAGCATCCTCATGTTCCTGTGACAGCCTGAATAAAAGCAAGAATCTATGGTTCTACAATTCTAAGTACTTTGAAGGAGTGAAAACAGGGGTCTCACAGAAGTGCAAATTGAAAATTTAGTCACATAGGAGGGGAAAATAGCATGCTGACATTTAAAGAACTGGCCTGGTAAGGAAGATACAGGTTTAAGTCCAGATTCCCAGCTGCATCACAGACACTGCTGGACCTGGCGTGTACAGAAAGCTGACAGTGACTCCTCCACTCTCTCCTTATTGCTCTTATTTTATTTCTTTCTTTTCAGATCTCTGTGTGGCTGCTCAGTACCTCAGCCATGGCTTTCCCTTGTCATAAAAGTAATGAATAATATTAATAAAAAAATACTGCAAGTGTCTCTCCACATAAGAATTATTTAAAGATGTTTTCCTTTACTCCCCAGAGAACAGATTTACAGACAAATTTAAGCTACTAAATCAATGGCAAATTATTAAAATGCTGTAAAGCTAAGGACAGAGAAATTACAGGATATAAAATTGATGATCATCTTGCTAGCACTGAAAAACCTCTTCTTAATCATAAGGCAAGTGGCCTCTGATAGCAAAATATCTATATTCCACTGCAGCTGGGTGTCCCCAGGAGAAAGCTGGATTAAACAGGAGGCAATGAAATACAGACCTCGCTCAATGGCTGCCTGAGAGCAAAATATGCATCTTTTGTACATCCCTAAAAGATTTAGCCTTACCCCTGGTGATGAATTTCCCTATAGTAGGGGTTTGAATGGAAAAGAAAAGACAGTAACACCGCGATCAAAATCCCACTGACGGGCTGGTGCTGCTAAGGAAGGGGGAGAGCTTCGTTTCTCTGGAACTGGTGTCTTGTCCTACAAAAACAGGTCCACAACTGAGCACCTCTGTGCATCTCTGTAGGTCAGAGTACAGGGGAACATGGTATAAACACCTGGAGATGTGATTTTCGAGCTTGTGAGGCCCACGTGGGTGGACCCTGCTGTAGATGGGCACCTTGGACATTCAAAGCTGGGCAACTGAGGGAGGCTGGGCCTGATACTGGCAAATCACCCTCCTGAGAGCCCTTGCCTGGTAAGGCTGCTGTTGCAGAGTCCAGCAGTAAAGCAATGAAAGGCTAAAAGGAACAGTGTTAAATATTTTGCTTTTCAACACTTTTGCCATATAAACTACATCTTGCAAGCCGTAGCTGAACAAATACTCCTTTTTGAAACACCTCTCACTAAAATTCAGTAGTACAAACCATCTACTAAGCAGTAACAAAGACCATAAAGAAAACTTTAAATTATCATTTGCTTAGGACTTTGAGGGTTAAAGTGTGATTAAAAACCACTGTCTAAACAGAGGGTCTGGTCTGTCTCTTAGACAGAAATGTGAGTTATTTACCCCTCTGTGTACATGTATTGATTTTGTTCCAAAACCCCCACTGCAAATGATAAAAAAGTAAGAAATCAACCAAACAGAACTTCCCCGTGTGCAGACAGGTGATCCACAGAGAAAAATTCCTAAGTAGCAACAAAGCTAGGGAGCATATGCTGGTGCTGAATCCACCCTAAACTGAAGAGGAGCTGGAGACTCTCAAGGAGAATCCAGAGCATGACCCAGAGATGGGTCAGAGGGGTTGATGGGGCATAGAGAGAGCCTGTCCCTGCCCTGGTGCAGGGACTTCTTGGGTTGAATCCTGCATGTGCAGTATAAGGAAGAAGCTTTTTACAACGAGAGCGGTGGCACACTGGCACAAAAAAACAGAGAGGTGGTGGATGCCCCGTCCCTGCAAATGTCCAGGGTCAGGCTGGACGGGGCTTTGAGCTACCTGATCTAGTTGAAGATGTTCCTACTCATTGCAGGGGCCTTGGATGAGATGACCTTTAGGGGTCCCTTCTGACCCGAACCACTCGATGATTCTATGCTATTCATCAGTCCCTCAAGAGCACGGCTATGAATAAAAAAAAGCAAAATGTACTTGCCCATTAGATCCTCTGGGGTGAAGAGCCCAGGGTTGAAGATGAAGGACCTGGAGGGAGTGGAAGCACAGCACAGCCAGAGGGGGACTGTCCCCATCCTCTCCCCTGGTGGTCTGAGCCCTGGCAATGAGAGCTGTCACACTGGTGACCAGGCGGGCTGCCAGGGCCCCGTGCCCACAGCACTGCTCTCACACCTTCTGCAGCAAGGCAAGGAGCTGCTGCAGCCACCAGAAAGGCTCTGCCTCAGCTCCTCCCCAGCTCCCCCGGGAAAACATCCCCCCAGCACTACTGGCACTCACATCCACAAAGAGGAGCGAGGGAAGGAATAAATTCCTGCCACGTACTTTCTCCAGCACAAGGAACTAATGCAGGCCACGGATCTGACACTCTGCCTCTCGTGCTGGAGAAGTGAGCCGAGAGCTGTGTTTTAACATTAGCTCCTCGGTACAATTTCCTGTAATTGTAAAGTGCTTTAGAGGTACTTGTGAACTTGGGTGGATGGCTCCTAACGAAGTTGATGAATAACCCAGGACTGACTCAGCTCCAAAACAGACCCAGCACTGAAGGAGGGAATGTGGGGAGAGGTTTTGCCTTCCATTAGCAACACTATCCAAACAACTGACCTTCTCCCTGAGAGATTAGTTCACAGCAGGTGAACTATAATCTGCTCTGATCGGCAGGCAAGGAAAGCATTCATTCCAGCTGCATTACAGCCAGAGCTTTTCTTCTCTTTTTTTTTTTTTTCACACATTGTGAGTTCCCAACAAAGGGTTTCAGCTACCAGATCAAACAAACATTTTGCCACTTATTTGCAGAAATGGCTCTGGTCCCGAGTTGGGATGGTAACCAGCTGAAGACTGGCTGGTGGGTAACTCTTTCCCAGCATGGCCATCAGCACCTTCTCATCTGGAAAATGGTCATTTGATGAGGACCAGGTTTTGATCGTGGTCAATTTTGTGCTGGGAATTTGTTGTCAATTTACGGTGCTAGAGATAATCTCCCAAAAATTATTATTTGGAAATTACATTGTATTACCCCTCATCTGAGATACTCAGTTGCCAGCTGGAGAATGTTTTCAGAAAGCACTCAACACCATGTCTGGCTTTTTGGTCCAGAGCCTCATGGGAAACATACAAGACACAGTTAAAAGATAAGGTTAAATCCCCAGATCTGCTGCATGTTAGAGCTCACAGACTCACTAGTTACTATGGCACATGTATTTCCCTAAAAACAGCAAAGCCTTCATTATCCCACAGCCAGTAAGCACCCATTCCTTTTCTCCTCTCTTTCTCTCTCCCTTTGACCAACAATCTTCCCTCGCTAAGGCCGTTGCCTTTTCTTCACAGGTATCAATCACACTTTTCTCCTCCAAAAATCTGAATAACCAACAAAATCCAAGTACACTCAGAGTGATTTTTGTCAGCTAAGGTTCAATTTGAAGACGGTAATTGTTATTTTGGAGTGAAAAACACCCTGTGTGTTTGAAAGCTTAGCTGTCTGGGCTTATGGGGTTTTTTCTCTGCCACCTACACCTGCAGGCCTGATAACAGGTATCACCTCTGCCTACACAAATGGCTTTGCTCTCCAATCCTGTTCACTGCAGCAGGGGGGGTGTTCACCAGGGATGGTGCCAACTGCTGGCCCCAGAAACTTCTGCACAGCTGGTGATGCACTGGGGCTCCTTTTTCCCAGGCTGGAGTCAAAGAGACATCTCGTGGCCATCTCATATACTGCAAAGGAGTTCTTTTGTGCGTGGAACATCCCTTGCATGCAGAGGGCCAAGAACTGCCTGGGATGAGCAGTACTATGACTCCACTGGGCCGAGCAGCAGAGGATGCCAAAATACCCTGCACCTCATTCAGCCTCCAGCCATTCTCTCTGGGTGACTTCAGAGCATGAGGAAATTTGGAAATACAGGCATATTCTGTCTCCATGCCTTTTGTTCAGACTTGTAAGTACATAAAAAAGAAACAGCTTGGCAGAGAGCTACAACTGAGACACTGGGAGAAACCAGAAAGGGAGCAGCTGCTCACTCTCTTCCAGCGCAGGACTCAGAGCCACCAGGTGAAGGTTTTGACAGCCATGCTGAAGCAGGAGGCAGAGGAGGAGAGAATCTTTTGGACAGCGGAGAATCCAAGGGAGGATCCTTGCTGAAGGAGCCTGGGAATGTGTGAAGTCCACCAGGGTTAAAGGAATTACTGCACAAACGTCAGGAAAACAGAGCTCCACTGGAGACAAGTAGCAAAAAAGGTGTAGCAGTGCTGGGAACCCCCTTTGCTGCAGTTCTGGGAAAGCACTCAGGGGAAATACAATGTCTTTGTCTTGCTGGTGCTTTCTCCAAGGCACCTGCCCATGGCTACCACAGGAGTCCTACACCCAGTGCAGGGCAGGCCCAGGTGTGACACAGCACTGTGGGTTTTACACTCACAGCTGCAGTTCCAGAGAAAACCGGGAGCATCCCAGGAGCATGGAGCAAGTGCCAGTTTGATCCTGACTTCCAGGCTTTGAGAGCTACGAGGAAGGTGAGCAGTGAGAGCACACTAGCAGCGGGGAGCCTCAGCTCTCGGTTTAATGAGCCTCAGTTACCCTAAGGTCAGGCTCGGCATCAGGGTTTTTGGGTGAACTGGGAGAAGAGCTTCTCAAGGGAAACACTCCTGGTACAAGCTGCTGCACCATCCCCACATACCCCAAAAACATCGCTTAGTCTTGGCTTGCTGTGAAGCATCCCCTCCTGCTCCCTTGCCTGCATGGACCTCATCCTGGATTCCCCCTTCTCTGGGCAGGGGAGGGCAGGAGGCTGCAGCTGAGGTCTGGCTGTACCTCCTGCGTTCCTTGACCAGTCCCCATCCCCTTCTGTGTGAGGTGAAATATGCCAAAACATCTTCACTTTCCAGGGTTGGAAGACCTGGCCTACCACCCAGAGCCTCTGGGTTTTAACAAAGATTTGTTCTTTCACCTTGTCCAGGCTCCTTATTCCTTCCTTTAAGGAGTGACAAGGCTGCCCCTGGCAAAGAGAGGCATGAATGCTGCATGAGTGGTGTCCCACATTTTGGGAGATAACCACCTCAGCCCCACAGCTAGCTAGGAAAGGGGATTAAATTAATCTTTGTTGGCTCCTGCTAAATGCTTCCTCCATGATTAACACCAGAGGTGATGTTGATAGCGGGATTCATTGTCAAAAGAGCTTATAAAACAATTCCATAAAACCGTGTAAATCTTGTGTTGATCTTACTTTTTACAAGGAGTCTTAAAGCCATATATCCCAGCACCATTTACAAGGTTGTTGCAGGTGTGGGACCAGCCTTACAAATATAGCTGCTACTTAAACTGTGTATTTTACGAGCCTGGGGAAACATCCGTTTGAACTGTAAAAGGAGCTTTCCAGCCCTCTTGCTTCTTTGTGCAGGGACCAAGCCATTGCCCACCAGACTTCAGCACCCCCTGAGCCACAGCCAAGGTGCAGGGACAGGATTTCTTTGTCAACAAACCTTAGCAAAGCTTTGCAGGATGCTGAACTTTGCCTTCAGGAGGAGCTGGTCTCCCCAAGCCCAGGTTTCACTGCAAACCACTGAGCACCCTAAAACCTCTTCCCATTTGCAGCCCCCATGGGGTTGTTTTGCCATGGGCTGCAGTCATTCCTCTGGTGAAGCTCACAGGCTATTTACTGCTGCTCAGGAGCACAAAGAAACAGGTGGAAAAAGGGAGAATGAATAGCCCAAACCTGTGAATCAGATGACAGAAGGCATTTAAGCAGGCAACATACACCATAATTATGTAATAGCTATTTAATAGACATCAGGGTGAGTCTCCTGGGGATAAAGGAAAAGCCAAGAGAGATTTCTCCCCGTGAGTTAAAAATGATCAGGATTTTAACCCCATATTAATACTCAAGATTACATCCCATCCTCCACGCCCTCTGAGCTCTCCTTTCAGCTCCCAGTGCAACAGTCCTGGGGTTGCCCGAACTACTGCCCTCATCCCACAGTGACCACTGAATGCAGGATTGATTATGTCCCAAACCATCACAGATCTCTGCTTTTCAGGGCACATGGGCAACCAGCTGCCACACTGCACCCAAAGAGCTCTGTGCTTTGCAGCTGACACATGGGCTCCACGCTTGTAACACTGGGAGGTAAAGAGTTGCACTTGGGTTTCAAGTTCAAGGCCTCTGGGTTTTAGCAAGGATTTGTTCTCTGACCTTGGCCAAGCTTCTTATTCCTTCCTTCAAAGGGTGACAAGGCTCCTCCATCCACACACAACAAAGAGAAATACCAGCGAGCTGCAATGTAGTGCCACCACTGCCACATGGGGCTATGGGAAATGCTCTGCCCCACTGTCCTCACCCTCATCCTCCTCATCAGATACCTGGCCTCACCTTCCCAGCGGATGCATCTCAGTGCCCTCTTATCTCCTGCTCATATCTTCTGTGCGAGACCAAATATTGGCACTGTTTGGGAAAGGCCATGGCTGTGAGCACATCTCCTAACTTTCAAGATAGCCCTTGACCTCTTCCCCAAGCCCTGAGACACACAGAATAAATGCAGGAAAGAGTCACAGTGATAAAAGGTGGTTTGCAGCAGTTGGAGGCATAAGCCCAGCTCATTATGTCTGCTTTGCAACAGCTCATTTGGGGGAGTCTCAGTGACACTGAGTGACAGACGTTTGGATTAGTGTTGCATCATCATCCTCTGCTGAAAGGACCTTTGCTCTAGCCCTGCCAAACCTCCAATTCATAATGTCCCTCAGATTTAATACAAAATAGAGAAAATTCTTCCCTATTTTTCTAAAACAGGACTTTTAAAAGAGTGCCCAGCTCCTGAATTTTTCAGTATCCTTAACACTGTGCAGTGGCTGTGGCATGGGATGTCTGAATAAACACCACAGTGGAGGGGCTGGGATCAGCTGTGGGTTATGAGCTTGTACAACACTTGACACACTGAATCTCCTTCCTAATCACAGCTTGTTAAGATGCTGTTACATAATATAATTATATAAAATGGTTTATATATTTAATCTACTAATTAGCCATGATAATAACAAGTAACTTTATAGTTGAATGCATGAAACCTCATTATCTGAATCCAATTTTTATGTGGCTTCACTTGGACTTGATATCAAGTGGTGGGCTCATTTAACAACCTTCCCTTCAGCCAGAGCAGGGATCTGGGATTCTTCCCTCTGCCTTGGTTATTTATTTGCACAAAACACTCAGGGTTCTAATAGGAGTCTACTCCACACATACACACCTGGCTGAAACCTGCCCATTTTGAGTGATTAGGCAGGGACTGATAGACCAGTGTGGGCAGAGCAATCACACAACTCCCCATTTCCTTTGGAAACCAGGCTAAAATTAGGGGACAGGCAGTAGAAAATGAGGCAGAAGGAAAGCAGGAATGGATCTATCAATAGCTCCTGCTCTGCTTCCTGCTCGTTAGTGCCTCTCAGCAGATGTCAGGTAACCTTTAGAAACCCCCTAAAGCAGCGGTCATTTATCAGACATTTCTTAAATTGAGATTAAGGGAATTTGGATCCTGCAAAATTATGGGCATCCCAGAAAAAAACAACAAAAAAAAAAAAAAGAAAAATTACAAATATAAGAAAAAACCCCCTCCTCTCAGTGCATGTATTGTATCTCACAGAAAGCTTCTGTTTCCAGTACAGCCACAGACCAACTGTGGACTTCGTACTCCACCTATGGCTAAATGACCATGTTGCACCGATCTGTCTCCCCATTCCCTCGGCGCTCCCACTGCTCTCCTGGGACTCTGCAATCCCAAGCAGAGCAGGAGAGGAAACACGAGCTTTAGCAGCAGCGGTCCTTCCAGGAGGTAAAATGCTTGAACTCTAGGTAAGAGTAATGTTCTGCCTGCAAAATCTTGTCAGCAAGACATTATTGGTGGTCGGTGGGAGAGAACAATCCAGGTTCTAGCTCGGCACGTCAGAGGTGAGGAAAGGATTTTCCACCAGAGCCTTGGACCAGCCCTCCCTGCAGCGGCAGGAGCCGGAGATGGTGAGTATTGCTCACTAGATGGCGAAGGACGCCTTCCTCCCTGCAAAGCTCCTACAGCAGCAAGGAGGGATGGAGGAAAGGGCTTGGATCACTGAGGGGATATTTACACGAGGCAGCGGGAGTCAGCTAAAGCCACGGGAGAAGGGAGGGTAAGTTATTAAGGTTGGAGAGGTGGTACAGCTCTCCTTGAAGAGATGGTGCCACGTGTTTGGGACTCTGCCTCTTCACTTGATTTGGAACAAACCTGTAGGTGAGGCCACAGCTACCAAAGCTGTGTGTCACCTCCACAGCAGCATTCCTCTGCTGTCCCAGGGGTGTTCAGCAGATGTAGGATTGTAACAGCAGGGACAGAAGTGTGTCAGAGCCAGATTTAAATCCTTCCACAGAGGCTGAGTTTGTTTGACCTGAGGACACCTCATGATTTGCCAGGCTGGGAGACTTAGCTGCCCCAGGTACATTCAGTCTCTCAACCACAGCCAAGGAAGCACGAGAAAGGACAAAGCTCTATCTTGGGTACTTGGCTACAAGCCAAACATGTCATTCTCACACAAAAAAACCAAAAACCCCAGAGAAACACATAAATTAAAAAAAACTCAAGCGAGACAAATCTGTGAGCCAAGCAAGACTGTTTTTAGAGTGTTCAACTGCACTAGTGAGTCATAAACCAACATAGCAGCTATGGCAGTGAGTTAGAGGAGAGTAATTTCAGCCACATTTTCAGCAACAACTGGATCCCAGGAATGTCCTGCCCTTGCAAGTCATCAGTGTTTACAAGGCAAGTTCTGCACCATTTTAGCCAGATTCCCTTACACAGCCTCAGTTATTTGCAAATAGCTCCTTCTCAGTGATGCTGGCAATGTCATGCCAGGCGTGCTCAAATTCACACCTTCTCTGCCTGCCCAGCCCGGTGTGAGCCTGTGGAGAGAAAGGAGCAGAAGAAGTTGTCCCAGCGTGAGTGGCACACAGATGCCAGCTCAGGCATCCAAAATGTCCCTTTACATAACGGAGCACCCCTATTCCTCCACGTGAGATGCCCCCATGAAAATGAAAGCCCATCTGCATTTACCTCCAGGCAGCAGCACCGGTAAATTCACGCCTGAGTCTACAAACATGGGGCAACACACACACAGACACAGACACAGACACAGACACACACACACACACACACACACGTAGTGATGTGTTGATACGTGCCCGGACATGAATAGATAAGGCAGCAAATGGATTTTTGAACATTGCTCACAGCCCTTTGGCATAAAATCAGTCCTGAGGGTAATATTTAGCAGCCTGAGTTTTTTGTTGCTTCCTCCAGCCCCAGATTCGCTATCCCCATGCTACATTTTTTTGCAGAATAATGCAAATGTATTTCTGTTCAGAAAGCCAAGGCTGCTCCTTGCAAGCTCACCGGGATATGAAAATACCTGGAAGGTGGTACTGACATTTTTCCTGAAGCTGTTTTCTATTTAACAGAAGCAAAGTCACGTTGCTGAGAGACCCCTTAGTAACAGGAAGCAGTTGTCCAGTTTAAAGAACCAGCTAGAAAGCAAACAGCTTTGCCTCCTTTTTAAAGCCCCTCAGGACAATATTTACTTTTCTAAAATATCATTGTGCCATGGCTTTGGGACTTTGCTTGACAAACTTGGGGGTCTCTGAGCAGTTCAAAGTGGGCTTGACCTATAGCTGAGCATGGAAAACAGGAACTGCATATAAATAACTAAATTACAGAGAGATCAATTCTCAGTCAACTCATTAGCAATGCCCGGCGTCTTTAAGTGATAACTCCACTCTCTAAGACCTTTACGTAATTACTTGCACAAGGCACATTTTACCCTTTGGTTCGCAAGTTTCATAAATGAAGGTTAAGTTTACTTAACCACCCAGGATTTACCAGCCATGTTAAAGCATAAAATGCATGTGCTGCCAGGTGTCTCTGCAGAAACTGCCTTGTTGATTCAGAGACTCCAAGGTTAAATGATGGCTCCTGAGTCCAAGTTAGTTTCCCACTGGGGAACGGGAGGATCTGCACTGTAACATTGTACCACAGTTCAGACGAGGTTGATTTAACGAGGCTTTGGAGTTAAGATAGCAGTGATTGTGAAAGCCTGAATGAAAATCAGGGGTTTTGCTGTACAGCACACCCATAACAGGAATCTTGAGTGTGCCACACTCCAGTTTGTTACAGAAAGATAACTGTGGGGTTTTTCCCTAGGCAGATACCTGTTTCTATCTTCTATCTTTCGATCTATGCTATTTGCTCACTTGCACATCTGTAGGATCCATGTTCATGCAGCCTTCGTATCTCTTACTCACGGTTCCTACAAGTGAGTGGTGGTCCAGATTTACAGCTGATGAGAATCAGCACAGTCCTACTAATATTTTTGGCAAGTCACACTGGCCAAAGTTAGATTGAGTGGTTTCAGGGTAGTGAGTTTGTACCTCTGTGTTTGATTGACTCTTTCATGACAGCATTTTGGATGTTCTGGTTTTTTCAGCTTTTCCACACATTCAAGTTTTTCAGACATCACTGGAGCACCCAGTGGCTTAGTAAAGTTTTATGTGTACCAGGAGAAACTGGGCCAGAGGGATGTGAAGCCATTGGCTTGTGTAATGCAGGAAACCTGGGAGACAGCAGCCCATGGGATATGCATTTTCCTTCCTCCAAACCAAGCTCTTTAGCTGATGGCAAAGTTGTCCAGATTCTGCCCCTCAGCCCCGGTGTGCTCCACCAGAACAACGCAATGGGCTTTCCAGAGAAGGTCCTCAGGTATGGCCAAGGCTGGACCCACCACTCCATGGAATGCTTCAGCAATCTCTCCCCACTGCTGCCTCTCCTGAAGGTCCTGCACTCCCTCCTTCACCACACAGACAAAACAGGGAGGCATCTCCTTGTGGGTCACACAGGAACCCAGGCAGGAGCTGAGAACTGGCACATACCTCACAAAGTGCAAAACAGTGTGCTGGGGACCTCTCAAGTCCCATCAGATGTTGGGGATACCTGAAGTCTGCTCACCTGAAGTTTGCTCAGATGCTTGGTCCCATTCTCATGCACCTGACAGAGGAAAGATGAGTGTATCTCATCTTCCACATGGGGTTCAAATGAAGTGGGCTGGAAAATTCTGGTCAAAAATGTGGCTCTCAAAGCCATGCCATAACTGCTCCATCCCTCAGAGCAACTCACTGGTGTTTTGTAATGCTATTGTTACCCCCAGATCGTGGGGAAAGTGCCTGAAAGCATTCAGGAATGTAACCTGTCACTCCTTTGTACACTGACAAAACAGTGACCCCAAGCCAGTCAGTGTCACAGCATCAGAAACCTCAGATTTCCTCCTTCTCCAAACGTACACCAAGTTGTTCAAAATACCACTGCTGTCCTTTTTTTCTAAAGACAAAAAGATCAGTGAAAGAAGCTTCCAACACATTTGTTCTTCCACTCTCATTGTCCACAGGGCTGATTTCATGGAGAGGTCTGCTCCTCTGTGCCCAGACTTATGCCCAAAGATTGATTCATTAGACACCTGATGGCAAAAATACCCATACTTTGTTCTGTGGAATATCCATATATAACTAGCAATTCCTATGAGCAATACAGAAGAGTTTCCCAAGCCTCATGGAGCTGCAGAGTTACCACTAAAAGAGAAAATCTACCCCAGGTTCCAAAGCAAAGATGGCTGCAAAGCCCTCACTGAAACTTCTTAGAATCAAGGAAAAGAAAGCAGATGGTGTTTCACTCAGCTGTAGAACTTGGCTTTGTGACTTAGATAGGGCTAATCAGTTCCCAGGAGGTGACGAGTTTCTCAGTAATTTGGGAATGTAGTTTTTCAGCCAGGGTGCAGTTGAACACGGATCAGGATTTGCCCATGGCTGATTTGGAAACGTAAGTTCTGTTCACATTGCCAGCATGGGGCTGGAGCTACAGGTGTCAGTGCACAGATGAAAATGGCTTGAATCAGTTGTGCCTACATCATTTTAGACCTGAATTCAAATCTGAATCAGTCCCATGCTGCCAAATTTTTTTAAGGCAGCACTTGAGCTGATAACAACTAATGTGAGCCAGTGTAAGTATGGAATGGTCTCAGTTCATACACACCAGTAGGATGGGTTTAATTCCCTTTTTTACGTGTTTAGCAATCTACATCCATTCCTATCAACGTGATTGTAACCACCGATGAAACACTTCACTCACATCTGAACTGAACTGTACCATCTCTCTACCCCTGACTAGCCACAATGGAAACTTGAAAAACAACGGGTTGAACTTCCAGCACGACTAATGGTGGTGGGTCAGAACTTCCACCCTCTACAGTTCTGGGTGTTCTTGTGAGAACTTCCACCCTCTACAGTTCTTCTGTGCTTCTTGCTCTTCTGGAGGGACTGTTGGTGCAGCTGTCGTGGTCTGGAGGGAGGTACAAGGCACTGTGAGCAAGAGGAGGTAGCATCCTTTATTAGAACACACTGGTTTGGAAAAAGTGGGTTAAGCTTTAAAGCACGTGAGCCTTTCTTCAGGTTTTGCCTAATTAAACCCCTCTGACCATTGCAAATCTGAGTGCAGTTTTAAAGGCAGGATAGAAGCGGTGCAAAGATTTTGTAAAGGGCTCAGCACAATAGGTTGTAGATTACAATAACTAACCATTAGTCTTGGGGAAATAGCTCAGCCTCTGATCTGTCATTTTAGCAGCTAAGAGCTCTGGCTAACAGATCCTACTCTGAATTACTCTCTCAAAACCTTATCAAAAGGAAATGGAGCCTTTTGAAATTGCTGGCATCTCTGGAAGACTGGTTTATCAAATTTCCCCTGGTTCAAGCAGAAAACCTCTGTTTTCCTCTGCTCTTTAACCTCTTATTTAAAATGTCATTTTACTTTGAACTGTCAAAAGAGGCAGCGAGGGAAGCAGCAAGCTCACCATCAGGAGGAGGCGAAAGCTGAAACTTTACCCGTCCTTAGTGAGTTTATCCACATATCAATGGCATGCTCTACCAGCGTGTTTATTTTTATGACTAGAGCATATCCCTTAACCTCGGGGATCCGAACATTTCCCTGGAATGTACAGACGTTTCATATCATTTATTTCCCAGCGGCCCTTCCCCACACACGCATACATAAACACACACGCTTCTATCCACATTCTCTTGATCACACTGCTGTACACAACCAGACAGCAGCCTAGCACAGGCACACAGGCATCCCTTTCTGTGCCACCATCCCTGTCTACAGCCCTCTACAGGAAATAGAGATGTGTTGTATACACATTCCTGTATTTGGATGAACGTATTTATAAAACACAGATGAACATTAATGTCTGTGATTTGTGGGTGCATCTGTTTATACAAGATACCCATGTGAAAATGCACATATGTGGAAAACCAGGACTGAAAAGGGCACTAACACATGCCGCTGCTTCCCATGGCTGCTCAGGACCTTGCTGTGTGGTTTCCACAGCCTAGGGAAAGCATTTGGGTGGGATCCAAACAACTTCCATTAGCCAAAAATTCGGATTTCACTTACCTCTTTCTTTGTATCCATTTTAAGGGGGAAACTCCCGCCTGGAGCTAATAACCAAAATAATGGAGCAGACTCCCCCTCAGAAGCCCTACAGCAATTAGGATTCTATGAAGCCGCAGCAGCTTTGCTCTGTTACAGCTCTGTCCCCTTCCCGTATTGACTCAGGCTCTAATGAGATGTTACCAAGCACTGAGGTTGCATTCAAGCTCTCATATAAGCAGCCAGCTGAGGATTGGACTCCTTTATCAGTTTGTGCTGGCTTACTGTGGGCCAAGGTCTTCAGCTGGTGTAAATCAGCCCAGCTCCACCGAGGCCATGAAAAATTAGGTGCATAAGTTAAGCATCTGTCTCAATGGCTGATGTTTATCTTTGCTCCCATGGCCTCAATTGCACTTAAGATGAACATAAAGCCATGAAAGCAGTTTAATGGGACATGGGCTTTCTGCTGCTCATCTGCATGCAACTGAATTTTGCTCCATTTGATTGCTAGACCCGAGTTCAACAGATATGCATGTTACAAATAATTTGTCACGCTCTGAGGCGCGTTCCACCCCAGGCCACAACATGTTCACAGTAATTGAAATATACAGCCAAATTCCAAGCTAGCATAAATCTCTGCTGATGTCAAGCCATATGGAAATCCATATGATTTGAGGGCTGTAAAAAAACTTAACAGCCAACCATGGTTTCTAGTGAGAGACTTATGCAGCTCAATCTGATTATTCTATCACAAAGAAGATTAAGAGGTGGCTTCACTAGGATGTCCAAGTACAGATGGAAAAAGGAAATACCCAGCATGGAACGGTTCTTAATTCTAGCTGAGAAATGCCACACGAGATTTATTGCTTGGAAATAAATGCCAGACAAATCTGAATGCGTGGTAAAGCATTTTTTTAAAACTGATTTTTTTTAACATGGAATCACTGATCAAAGGATAAAGTGGACTCTGCCATTAAAAGTCTTCACACCAAGGTCAGATGCTTTTCTTTACAAAATTCTTTTGTCTAGGATATCTTGGTGGGTTCAATATAGCAGTAACAACATCAGCTGTTGAACTTGATGTTTTCTGAGAGACTGTGACTATTTATAAGGAGCCAGTGAATTAAGGTTGAGAAAAGCCACTGTACTATCAATAGGACTAAATTTACTACAGATTGATTTAGCTTCCACTTGAAAATGCTTATGGGACTGCTAAGTAAAAAATTAGAGCAGAAAGCATTGAACTTGATAAAACGCAGAGCTGAAGGACAGACTAATGATCCTTTCTCTCCACAATTATTTCTTTACTTCAAAGCCCAGTCTGTTAGCCTTAAAATCAGAACATTTTTAGAGCTGTGAAATTAAATTCTTCCAGTTATAACAGAAAAAAGGAGACGAGCCCTCTCAAACATGAAAGAAGAAAAATTATTGATCCCTGAGAAAGAAATCTGTACCTTGCTAAATTTGCATTCTTCTGCAGCAAAATCAATGGGTTTCAATGGATCCCAACTGCCAAGTGCTGTGGTTGCTCCAGGTTTGAGTATTTAGCCTAAGAAAGGCCAAGGTGCCAAGCTGATTTTTAAAAGAAGTTTAAAAAAAAAGTCTTTGCATCATCTGTTCTCTAGCAGTGGTGCATTCCTCAGGCTGAGATGTCATCAGCTTCTCATGATTATTCTTAACGATTCTTCGAAGTCAATCAAAATCAGAGACAGAACAACAGATTTGGGGTGTTTGTGCTGTGTTTGCACACTACGCTGGGCCCAAAGTGCATACAGTTTCTTATTTCCATCCATGGCTCTTTGGCAGCAGAGCTTGGAGTCAGAACCCTAGCTTGTCAAACAGATGATGATTATGCATTATATATAATCACAATGAAAAGGAGATTTGAGATGAAAATCTAAAATTGGGATGGGGTGGGAGTGAAACCAATTCACTCCAGGCAGCTTTCTAATTTCAGTCATTGGTTTAAATCCCTCCCAGAAGCCACAAGGCAATGCAGGATCCCTAAATTTCCTGGAAACTGGTCCCATGCTGTCACTAAAATCAGTGGGATGCTTTGCTGTGCCTCTGCTGGAAGCCTGGGAAGGTTTTAACCAGGGACATCCCAGTCTGGGGAGCACACACACCCTTTGCAGTGGGTTACAAGGGGTTACTTAGCCCAGAGAAGAACCAGGGGCTGCCAGGGCCAGGAGGGCACATTTGCCAGCTGTGCTTTCGCCAGTGGCAATGCCCACGAAGGAAGAAAAGGTTGAGGGAATCCATGCTCCAAGATACAGAAATAAAACTCATTCCCCCAAGAAACAAGCAGCAAAGCTCAGAAGTCCAGATCTTACTAACACATTCTTGGCTTTCCCGGGGCTCTGCACAGCTCCCAGCTGGGTGAGTAACTGCTGATTTATCCAGCCACACTGCTCAGATGGGATTTAGGAAATAAACCAGTGGAGATTTGGATTAAACAGCCAGGGCAGAGGTGCAGGGCATTTCCCTGGGATTAGTAACTGCCTAAGGGATTGGCCATTGGCACTTGGATGTCAGATAAAGCTCAGGAGCAATGCTTCTAGGGCTGGAGGAAGGCAGGAGCCAAATTCCAACCAGGGAAAGTGCCACCACCCTAGAAAAAGGCCCCATCTCTTAGGACATTTTTGTGATATGCACTGGCCCTAGCAGTGATTAATGGTGTTGGGTAGAGCCATGACAGGGGAACTATGTTTCTGGTGTCCAAATCAGACTCCAGCCCGGTCTGATGTGCTCTCTCTGATCTGATGATCAGTAAGTCAAGACCAAGGGCAACTGAATGGTGTCAGGTCTCTGCTTTCCAACAGTGTCACTAACCTGCAATGTGACATCAGCTGGTTAAATGGTTAAAGCAATAATTCGGGCTCAGATGAGGCCGTGTCATGCTGGAATATTAATGATGTCACTGTAATATGGCCACTGCATCATCTTGCCTCCACAGAGGTTCCCCACCCTCGTAGAGCAAGACCTTGAGCCTCTCCAGGCAGAGCTGAGCCCCAGCACCCCAGGCTGAATGCAAGTAAATGTTCTTAAATTCTGGCTGCTATACGGCCCTGGGTGTTTTGCCCTTAAAAAAGGGGTGGGAGCAGTGATGAGAGGTAACTAACACAGAAGAGATATGCACATTTCCCTCAAGGTCAAAGCATCAGTTTTATTCACTACATAGTGCTAGAGAAAGAAAGAGATAGAAATCTACAGAGCTGAGATTAATGGCTTGCACTTGGCATAGAGATCTCCATATGCATAGGTGCCAACAGTTTGTAGGATAAATCAGGCTTCCTGATCCTACTCTTTAAGCCCTTTATTGGCTGGAAGGTGTCAATCCAACAAGTGGCCCATCAGATAGACAAGCATGGAATTCTTTACTGTGTGCAGCTGAACTGAGCCCCTTGGGGGTCACTACCTGGCAGAAAATAACCCAAAAGGTCTGCGAAGCTACAGGAAAGGTGCTGCACAAACCCCCTCCTAAACCCCCATTGTAAGACAGACAAGTCAAAGGTTGGAACAACTCTTCCCTCTCCCCTCACCAGTTTGCTTCTAATTATTTTGCACATGGATCACAAGGGGAAGAAAAAGTGTCTTATTTCACTAGGGAGGGTAAAAGAAACACACTTGATGGTACTTTAAAGAAACAGCTTTCCTTTCAAAAACAACAATTCAAGTAAATTAATAGGCCTGGTCTGATGAGTATGAGTCATTTTCAGTACAAAATAACCACAAAAAAAAATCTGGTTTTAAATTTAGAGGAGAAGGCAGAAAAAAAAGTTTCTAAAATAATTAATGCATTTTTTAAATTAGGCAATATTACCAGTGAGCAGAAGACAACTATAAGTTTCCAGTATCAGAGATCAAAATGGAACCTCTGAATCATGACCCAGCAATAGAGTTCTTTAGTGACCAAATAATCAGAGTTTGAGATCAAAATATTACACCAAGTAACTACCACAGAAAATAAACTCCACTCTGCACGTGCTTTTACAGCTTTCCACTCCATGAACATTAATAGTTTTATTCTGTCCATTTTCACAGATTAGCATTTGAGAAAGATCTCACTTACTCTCTTCCCAAATTATTTTTTTAAAAGCTGTGAGCAGTTGATGTGTCTGTGTCTAGCCCTACTCTATTTATCTGTATTTGACACAGATATCCTCCCCAAAATGCAAACTGATTTTCCGTGGACATGCACGTGTTTCCTATTGGCAGCTGTGGGATTCGTGTGGGTGTTTGTGACTTCTAAACACGCACACGCAGGCTCATATGCACTTGGTATTGTTCCTGTTGGAAACCCTAAGTTTCAGTGATTTCTTCAAAAATCACATAAGAAACAGGAGCAGAGAAGAAAATAGTTCTATAAAGCAGCACTCTGTGCTGATAGTTTAAAGGCTTTTTTCCCCACAACCCTGAACAGCTACAGAGAAAACCCAGCTCCTAAGGACAACTGTAATGTGCATCCCAGACCACAGCTGCTTTACCAAAAGACACGCTAGCTCTTCCCTTCGCTGGCTCTGCTCCCACAGCTGGCTCTTCCATGTGGGCTGGGTCACTAAAACAGCTGGAAAACGAACCCTGCAGCTTTTTTTTTGCCCAGCCCTAGCATGGGCATCACAGCCCAGAAGGGCACTGAGCAAGCCAGCCTTCCTTGGGCTCAGCACCATAATGGTTTTCCTTTCCTTCCTGGCTTTTAGCTTGGGCAGCTTTGGGCATACGTCAAAATCACATACGTTCCTAACAAAGACAGCTTGTCAACCTTGAAATGTTACAGTTTTACAAAGAAATGTTGTCCATGTACATCTGCAATGACTACACACGCAAAACAGCTTTGCAAAGAAACACTCATTATATGTAGTGACCATACATGTATATATATATAAAATTAGGGGTAAGATACAGCATTTTTGTGTGAGTCAGACCCAGAAGCAGCTGATGTATTAGAGCTGAAAGATTATGTAGATATCGACCTGAGGCAGGAGTAGTGCGGGATAATTTAGTCCCATGGGTTAATTGACTATGAATGATCTTAAGATCGCCAAGCAACCTAACTAATGGCTTGTAATATGAGCTTTACATACGAGACACGTACAAGACACAGCAGTCTGCAAAATCCCCTGCATTACTATAGGTCTCCTGTTATTCCAAATTCAATATTACACAGAATATCTGTGTGTGTTTTATGCTGTGTAGTGTTTCTTATACATGTATTACATATTGAGTGGGACGTCTTTTACATTATATTACACATTGTGTAAATTTGTACATAAGCCAGGAGCGGGTGCCAACCCACACTGATGACAAGCAGATAACATCTGCTCACAGCAAAAACCCAGCAGTGGAGCAGGTACAGCTGGCACTGCAGCCTGTGGGGGGCACGGTGCTGCTGAGTGGAGTCAGAATCATTTCCCCTGTCTGCAGAAGGACACAGCGGCGTTACAAGGAGGGTTTCTGGCTAAGTCTCTTGGCTACACACAGGTCACACTTCAAATTTTCCGTATTTCACCCTTCAGTGTGTTAAAACAAAACCGACAAGTGGCTTTCACCTCTCCTCTTCTCCAAAGGAGGTCTGAGCCTGTAGAGTGGACACAAGGTGGGCACGTCAGTGGCCAAACCCAGAGAGCAGCGGGATGGAGTGCAGCCAGCCCTTCGTCCCCTCCCTCCCGCGTGCTCTCACATTTTGGGTGACAAGCACAAGGGGAGCTGGTGCCTCTGGGTTTGAAACCGACCCCTGTCCCTAAAACAGCTGAACGCGGCTGTATTTAGCCTGGAAGCTTTGCTTGCGTTTCCCCCCTCCTCCTTTGCCCTCCCCGGAGCCCCGGACGGGGGCAGGTGCCGGGGGGGACACGCACCAGCCGGGCTCGGGGGGCACCAACGCGGGGCTCACAGCAGCACCTCCCCGCGGCAAGGAGAGGGCCGGGCTGTGCCTCGGGGAAGGGGAAGCACCGGGGTTGGGGAGCATCGGGAGCCCGGAGCAGGGGGAGCCCACCCTGCCCACCCCGGCGGGCGGGGAGCAGCAGGAGGGGGAAGAGGAGGAGGAGGAGGAGAAGGAGGAGGAAGCAGAGGTGCATCTCGGTGCGAGCAGGTCGGAAATCACGGTGGGAGGGGGGTCGGGGTCCCATCCTCTCCTTGCCAGCCCACTCGCACCTCCCTCAGCTGCCCACGGTGCGTGCCCTTGTGTGCGCGCCCGCTTGCGCACGGTTCACTTAAGGACGTGCGTGTCTGTATCTAAATGGTCGTTGCGGTAGTTAGGTACAGCTCAAAAGTAGTTTGGAGGTAAAAAAAATATGCATATGTATGCATTTAGAGGCCATTTCTCTCTGTATGGACACACACGAGCAAACAACCGAATATTTGATAAAGTTTCCTGCGAATGCCATGTATTTATGTATTCATCTACTCTGTCGGTCTAAGATACCTGTAATTGCCTGTCATATGAATATGCCGCTTTTATAATTCCAATTCTCATTTAAGAACCTATTTCGCCTCAATATATACACCAAATTCAGTTGAAAATGTATGTTTACATTAAAGATACACATAAATTTACTTCGAAATACGTTCTACAGTATGCAGAACTGTATATACAATTTCGAACTACAAGCAATGTGTCTATAACGTATTTCATGAGTATGAGGCGTATTTCATGGCATGTATCACCAACGTATCGTGAAATTAATTACGAAACTGTCATATGTGTCATATGTATATATATACAGAGGTATAAATATGTGTGTGTGTGCACGCGCACTCAACTTGTAAATTGCCAGCGGAAGAGCAGAACGAAGTAGGAGGCAGAAGCCCCGGGCAGCCATATATCAGAGAAAACCCACCCCGGGGGACATAAACACGCTGATTTTGTTTCGGAGCCTGGTTCGGCTCACCAGGGCAAATGTCAGTTCGAAAGCAGGGCCAGTCGGGCTTGTCCCGCCGGCGGAGCAGGAGGGTCCCGGGACCCCCCGGGGTCCCCGCCAACCCCTGGCGCAATCGCCTCGGGGCAGGTGATGATGGTTGCGGGACTAAAAATCTTTTGTTACCACCCGCTTTATCTCGGAAGAGCCGGTATCGACATAGAAACCCCCGCAGAGAAATTTAAATAAAGATGCAACAACAACAAAACAAAATAATAAAGAAAATACATTAAAAGTCGCAACGAAACGGACTCAAACAGCCTCTCCCGGCGGAGCCAGCCCGATCCAAAGCCACTCGTTGATTTCAGCAAAAATCATTGTGGTGAAGGGGGGAAAGCTGGTTTAGTTCGGTTCGGGACAAGCGTTTCCCGACATTTTTCTAAGATGATTTTGCATCGGCCGATTTGACCGTGTAAAAAGCCCTTTGGGATACAGCCCGTGAAGGGCTGCGCGGCTTTGCTCTCCCACGGCAGCGGCAGAGGAAGGGTCGCCGGAGGGAGGATGGAGAAGCTACAAGCGGCGTGCGGGGGTTGCTGAATCAAAAGATGGAGGAAGACTGAGAGATGCTAAAAAAACAATGAGCGGGGGGAAAAAAAGGAATTACGAGAAGGACAGTTAGCGGTGGGAAGGGTCGGGGTGTTGAGGGGGGCTTCGGGACGAGGCGGATTTCCCCTCCACTACCGCAACCCTACGCGGGGAAAGAAAAAAAAGAACTATAAAGCAAGAAAGTAGTGTAGGAGAGCCGCAGCTGTGCGCCAGGTGATGGGGCCGGAGCGCCCGGCGGCCGGGAAGCGGCTCGGGACGGCGGCAGGACGCAGCCCTCGGCCCCGCAGCCCGGTTCCGGGGAGAGCCCGCCTGGCTTGGAGGTTTGTTGCTCGCTAATGATCAACATCTTTCTTTGCTAATTAGAAGTGCCTGGCGATGCCGGCGCCGTAGCGCTCCGCCGGGAGGGCACGGCCACCCCCTCCGCCGGGGACCACCCCGTTTGGGACATCTCGCGGTGCCACCGCGGAAGCCACCTTCCCTCGTGCACCTGCACCGGGGCGGGGGGGACACGGTAAACGACCCCCTCCTTCCTTCCCTCCTTCCAAAACCTGCAGCTACCTCCTGGCACTGTGCTCATGAACTGGGCGATGCGCTTGAGCAAGCCCTGCAGGATCCGGTTCTTTTGAGCTAATGCAGTGAGATGTTTGTTTTCCGTGCTCGTGGGGTTTTTTTGTTTGTTTGTTTGTTTTGTTGTTGTTGTTGGGGTTTTTTTTAATTTTTAATTTTTTTTTTTCCCCCCGGGGCCGATGCACTTCCCTCGGCGGGGCGCAGGGGGTGCCGCGGGACCGCGCGGCGCCGCGGGACGGACCGGGGCCGAGGATGAGACGTCGGGGCATCCTTTCGTGCTGTTTTTTGCTATTCCACAAACACACACACACACCCCCACACCTTTTTCTTCTTCACCTGTCCCCGGAGGAGCGAGCTGAGCAAAGCCACCTCCTGCTTCCCCCCACTCCCCTTCCAAGGAACTGGGACCCACCCCCGCAGTCGCTCCTTCCTCTCCGTCCGAGCCCCGGAATTGCCCCTCTGGAAAGGTGGGGGGCAGATGCTGGGATAAATAACTTCAGCTCTGCAGCCGGATTCCCAGCAGGCTCAATAAACAAACACTATCATCCTCCTGCTAGGGGACGGGCGAGTGTCCCCGGCTCCGGCTGTCCCTGCTGCCTCCCCCCGCCCCGCGGCGAGGGACATCCCGCACGGAAAGGCAGATTTATTGTCCCTAATCAGCAAATCGTTTAGGTCATTACAAGCCCATTACCGAGGGACAGGCGGGGTGAGGACAAACCTTGGCCACGTCTTGTCATAGCCTCTGAAAACCGGAGAATGAAACAAGGGTTCCCCAGAGAGTCCCTCGTTATCCGTCTCCTACAGGGATGTCCTCTGGACGTTTCTCTCACTTGCTGCTTTCCTTCAGACTCCTGTGGCCCGCTTGAAAGGGGTCCAAGTACCCCTAAATCTGACACCTCCACCTTTACCTGAAGCCCTCCCTACATCATTTGCGGCCAGGGCAACGCATCTTCCCAGTAAGGCTGAGGGGATTTAAACCATTTCACTGGTTTTGGTGGGGTTTTTTTACTGCCACCCCTCCTTTTTCTGACTTTTCCCCCTTATTTCTTTTCCCAGTCCCCCTCAGTGACTCATTGTTTTCCATAAAAACATCAGAGATCCAGGGCTGCCTGTGCTGTGGGTAACCCAGGGGCTGCCGTGTTCTTGCTGGCAATGCATCCCATCAGGGAGGAATATGGGGCAGAGTCTCTTGGGTTTGTATCCACTTGGATCCACACTAGGGATCCAGCTTGGAGGGAGGGAAAGGGGGTGACAGCCCTCTGAGAAGCAGGACTCCTGTGCCACCCCTGATGTGGCATCCTGCAGCCTCCCTGGTACCTATCCTGAGTAGAAGGGATGTCACCAGCCACACAGAGCTGGGGGACTGCGCAGACCCCCACAGCGGGGCCGGAGAGACCCTTGTCTCCCCCCTCACCCCCTTTACCTCCACCCTAGTAATTATGCAACCTCTCCTGACCCTGCTTTCTATCCCTTTTATCCTGGCCTCAGTGCCTGTTCGCCCAAGCAGGCAGGGCTGAGCCGTTGGAGATTGCTCTGAGGTCCTTCCATCTGGCACTTTCTCTCTGTTCCCCCACTCAATAAATAAAATAAGGGTCACCTTTTTTTTTTTTGATTTTTTTTTTTTGGATCACACACTAAGGCCCATCACAAATGAGACCCCCGAGGCTTTGATGCCTGTGTTTGGACACAAGCAATTATCTCTAATTATTGTTTTGCTTTTCAGTTTGCCCAACTTTCCAACAGCCTTGAAAAGAAACTTCAAGGAGGGGGCTCAGCAGACTGAATGAGACATTTCTCCACGAAAGCCCCTCCCAGAGCCCCCTCTCGCTTCCATATTGAGAGAAACAAAATCTTCACAAATGTTTAAGTACAATATGGGTTTGCCAAGGGGTTTTCTTTTCTTTTTCTCTCTTTTTTTTTTTTTTTTTTTTAAGTTGTTTTTTTAAAANTTTTTTTGAAGATGATTTCTAAAGACACGGGAACATTTGTACAAATAAGGCGCAGATGGGAGTGGGGTGGGGGAGCACACTGGAGCTGAATATCTGGGAAGGGAGGTGAAATGGTTTTCATCTGGGAAGGAAGTGGAGAAGCAGAGATTAAAACCCCCTTAGACTTTCCCACCACTCATAAATAATACATTAAATTGCACTTACTGCTTTCTGCTCACTGAGGAACACTGGGCAAAGGCCTCGAGTCCTGAAGAAAATTCACAGTCTAGGGCAATGGCAGGATTGGGACTCAGGAACAGGGAGTGAGAGTGATATTTTGGGAAGTTGTTTGGAAGGATGGGAAACAACTAAAAACAACACATGAAGTCTGTGCTAACGCATGTGGCACACTCCTGCAGACACACATGCAGCTCTACATATGTGGGTTTTCTCCTGCTGGCAAAATGCACCTACACACACACATATATGCATGCAGATGTGCAAATTTTGGCCAAAAATTAGCCAAAATAGACTCACAGGTTGAGGCACAACTGTGCGTGCACGCAGGTATCACACACACTCCCAGAGGGATGTGCATATGTGTGTTCACATCCACAGCTCCATCACACCTCTGGGCTCATCCACACAAGGAAGAGGGGGAAGGATGGAGATAAACCGGTAGTAAAACTTGTAGTAACAACTCCCGCACTGCATGTGGGTATGGTAAAGTCATTTGAGAGCAGGGATTTTACGTGGGCTGTGTCAGACATCCCTCCCAACTTCCTGAAGTGATGATAATAACATCTCCACAACCCAGGTCTCCCACTGCATACCCAAAGCCTGTGTGTTTCAGCTGCTAACCCACCACTTATTTAGCAATCCTTCACAGTAACCAGAGCAGGCTACCCAAAATGTGTCCAGCCTGCTGAGAGGAATCTTTCGCTGAAAGACATCGATCATTTTCTGCAGCTAAAATTCCTCTGCAAATCAATGCCATACAGTCATGAGCTCTCCACAACCCAGCCTAATGGGCCATCACATCTCCATCCAAGAAAAGGAAAACACAGCCCTGCTCCTTCCCAGACCTAAGTGCACAGGCCAAGGTTGGCAAAGGTAGGGGAGCTTTTGTTTATGGCTCCCCTCCTTTGGTGGTAGCACTGCAGAGAAGTGGTGTCATAAATATTTGTCTTTCTGCCTGGCTGTCTGTCAATATACATGTCTAAAATCCACTCTAACTATAAATATATAAACATGGCTTAGCCTGGACTTGGCAGTGCTGGTTAACAGTTAGACTCGATGATCTTAAAGGTCTTTTCCACCCTAAATGGCTCTATGATTCCATGAACTGATAACACGTGTATTTGTACACATCATGCCATATACATAATATAGCATTAAATACACATATAGTGAGTGTATCATTATATGCATATAAATAAACCCAGGCATGAGCGTCCCTTGGGTGTTTTATTTTACTGCTTGATTAGTAGCAGCAGTAGCAGTAATAGACATATTTCTGTCAGATCTAGACTGGTAACATAAGAGCATATTATCCTTTTAGGAGAGTAATTAGCATCAGGGATCTGATTCCTTTTGCTACCCTTCTAATTAATTATACTTGGTAATGCCATCATTAAGAAGAGCAGAGTGTTTGTTCTTTTAATCTCTCTGTAAGGGACATGAGTTGGGAACAAGCTGCTTTGCTGCGCTCTTTATTCCACCACTCGGCCCTCCTCTTTTTTGTTTTTTTTTTCCCGGCCAGGCTTTTTGCAGCAAGAGCCTACATCTCCCTCCGCCCCCCAAACAAAACAAACCCCCCCCCCTCAGAACCCCCACCAAACTCCTCCCTCCAACAAAAACTAGGAAACACAGTGAATTAAAGAAATCTTGACTTAAAAACGACCCATATGTTTGCAAATGCTTTCCAAATGATCCCTTTCTGAATCCATGTGTTGTGCAGGGGGCCGGGGACACCCCAGTACAGATTGCGGCTCTGATCCCGGGGTTTTTCCTGAGCTCGGGGGCTGTCTGCGGCGCGGCGTGACCCTTCTGCCAGGGGTCGGTGCACTCGCCCGGAGGGCGGCTGTCCCCATCGCGGGGCACAGCCACGGGCCCCGCTCCCACACGTGGGGTCCCGGATCTAAACTGCTAATTGCACGGGTTCACAGATCCTCCAGCCCAGCGCCTCGCCCAAACCCGGCTCCTCGCAGCGCCCGCATCTCTTGGGGACCACACACAAGCACCGCACAGGGCTTTTGTGTGACAGAGAAAAGGGGACACATAATAGAAAGGGCGAGCAAGAGAAAAAGAGTTGGTAAACACATTGGCTGTGGTACCTAGAGACCAAGGCAGTGCGACAGGTTCCCAAGAGAAGATCAAAAGTTGGCCTTTGGGATAAGCAACTGAGCAAACTCAAGTATGTTTCTATAATGAACTGCACAAAAGCAGCAGGAGGAGGACTGAGCTGAACTCAATGAGCTGCTCATAATGCACTGATATGTATATTATATAGATATTCCCCTACCTGCCCTACTGGCCCTGGCACACATAGGTGTATGTGAGGGCAAAGTCCAGCCAGAAATCTGCCACACACACCACACAAGCTATAAATAGGTCCCTGCAAGTAATTCTCACCACGGAGAATTAGATTAAAAAACCTCAGAGGTCTGCCTTGAGACCTCAGTATGGATAATTACACAGCTTTACCCACAGGTGCCTGCAGAGATGTGTGAGTTTACGGGCACAGGAATAGTGCTGCATTCACAAAATATGTGTGTGTGCGTCACATACAGCTCAGCATGTCTGACAAAATAAATCTGTGTTTGGATGTTCACATTATCTATTCACATAGTTCTGCAAATTGCAAAAATACAGAATTGATCCTGGGTGCAGCAGGCATGGAGAGCCATGTGTTTATTACTGTGGGACACAGGCTACTTCTGCATCTAATAAATAATCATGCTGCTCGAAAATACTATCTTTTTCCTCAAAAATGCACAATGAGAATTTTCTTCAGGGGGTGGGATGTGTTTTTATACTCCAAAACTTCAGTAGCCTGGGAGACCATTAATACTCAATTATCTGTCACCTGACATGACATCTGTCATGTCACAGAGCTTTCCATTAAGAATAACAGGGAGCAGTTATATTAAGTTATGTCCCAGCTATCTTCTTACCAAGAAAAGACCTCATTTGTTCCAGGAGCTAATATGCTGGTTTCCTTCACTGTTACTCACTGAGGCAGCAAGCATGGATGTGACAGCCAGACAGCTGATATGAATGCACATGGACATCTAAGGTCCAAAAGGAATATAATACAGCGTAATCCCAGTTTAGCATTGTTTTTAAATAAGGGGGAAACACTTAAACTCTCCCTACATAATGATATGAATTTTGCCCTGGATAAGATTACGTGGTTTTCAAGCATGATTAGCCATATGTCTAAACTGAAACGAGACAAAAATAAATCCAGCAACTTTGCAGTGCTGTGTGCTGAGCTCAGCGCTTTTTAGAAAGGACAATACGGAACCCATTCAGCTGAAATGTAGCCATAGCAATTGTTTCATTGAGAGAAATATGTTGTTAGAAAAACTAAGGGAATATAGCAGCTTTAATTTGTACACTGCTTTAGAACCAGGACGCCTGATGTAACCCAGTTTTTCAGCTTATCAGTTTGACTCCCACGCAGTAAATCTAGATAGAACTTAATCGACAGCTGTTTCTTAAAAACTCACTTAGACCATCTCCTATCTCTCCTAATTAATTTAAATTATTAAATTAACCAATATGAATTTATAAAGAAACACACCGGTAAAGACTGAAAAGGATCAATCTACACATACATGTGTGGGGAGCATCTGTGATGGGAGAAGGAAAGGGAAGGGAAGGAAAAACAACAATTTAAAGCTATTAGTAGCAATTATTTTTGCCCGTGTGCTTACACCAGCACACATCCTCAGACCTCACAGAGAGGACATACAGGCAACACTGAACTTTATTTTAGAATGTCTTCAGCATTTGCAGAGGAGACTGTGACACCTAAGTGGAACTTTGCCACAGGAATGAGTGCCTAAGTCATCATCTCCAACTCAGTTTGTCTCTCTCTATCTGGAGGAGACACCTCACCTCTGTCTTCACTGACTTTGGAGGGAGTCAAACTACCTGACATTACTCAAGCAGTTTCTGACACATTTTGAACTTGCAGATTGCCAGAGCAATAATGTCAAGCCTCCTGAGGATGGACCAGCCTCTCGCCTCCCTCGGATGGCATCAGGAAGCACCTCAAAGAAGCCTCTGGGATCTTCATGCTGTGAGTTGAGAACCACAGGAGAAAGAGGACTCCTTGCCAAGCAGACAGGGTCTGTTCTGCCTCTGCAGCAGCCAGAGGTTTCACACTTCATATACCCTGAGACAAGGACACTTCTTCCTCTCGCTGGATGTCATCTTCCCATTAACCAACTCTACAGATGAGCTGAGCTGATCTGAATGCCAGCAAGGGCACAAAGCACATGCTAATAATCAGCTTGAAAACAGCCTGTGGTGGAGGTACTGCACCACTTCTGAGACAAGCGGGTTGTGAAGGAGCACCTGGGGGCAGTGGAGGATCACCCCCAAGTCTCACAAATGCATTATGGGTTAAGGCTGCTGTCATGCCAGTCCTGGAGCCCTCAGATGCAGCAGTGGTGTCTGTTTATTTACAAAAAAAAGGAGTTTCTCACACACCTATATGGAGCTCAGAGTGCCAATAACCCCGAGAGGAATTTTAGGAATGTGTCAATTAGCTCGCGAGAGTAATTAGCATTGATTCATAGCAGCTTAGTGTCTCTTCCTTGTTGCTTTCTGGCTGTGTGATTCAAAAGGTGAGTTTGCCCACGCTGAGCTCCTTTTGGCCTCTTGAGCCAGTTTTGCAGCCGATGACTTAAGAGGTGTAATTTCCCTGGCAGTAGCCGGGCGTGAGTTCAGCCTGGGTGTGAGTCTGGTGTGAGTTACAAGCTGAGAGGGGGAATGGAAGTTACTCCGAGTCCAAGTCCTCCAGAGTCCTTAAATACTTCAGTTCACCTTGGCTTCCCTGAATGCAGTCCCTTGACTTGGATATGGCTTTTCTGTCAGCCTCCCACACTCTGTACAAAACCGAACTCCAGCCCTCTGTGTCCTTTAAATTATTTGTCGTTATTGTACAAGCTCCAAGAACAAAGCTAAAGAAAAACAATGAAAATAAACAAATTTTAAACACAACCACATTTCATGCCCGTTCCTCAAGCCAAGTGCTTATTATTCCAAAGAAAGGGGCCACAAATATGAGGGACAAAAAGTGACAAATGAGTTCCTCTGACAAACAGCGGATCATGGTTCTTGCTCAAGAAAAAGTAGCTCACAGTGCTCTTTTTAGGCCATAGATATCATGAGACTTCATTAACGACTCACAAAGTGCACAGGGAGCTTTAAATGAGAGCTATTTTGTGTGCAAAATAAACTGATATTAATGGCTGGAGCAGGAACAAGTTGGCAAGGTATAGGCAGACCACAGTGTGGTCAGCACAAATTATTGTCATTTGCTGGAATAATTGCAGTGGCAACTGTTGCTGTTGTTGCTAAGTGGGTTTTTTTTTCTTTCCCTGCGTGTCTTTGTGGTGCATACTATTTATGGCCGGATTCTGCCATTCCCATGGAGTGAAGGCTGCCCCCTCTGAGATCTGGATCATCCTGACTTGGTCTGTTTCTAAGGATGGACACAACTTCATTCCCCAGCCCCAGTTACAGTCTCTGCCTGAGGCAGGTAACTCTACTGATAGCAGATTTTGCAGAGTGGTAGGGTGAGATTACGATCTATTGTATTGCAACTGGAAGACTGCAGTCCCTAAATGGGTAGGAGGTGGTGAATGACTGTGCAACGTGTCCTGCCACGTGAGGGAAGGACACACCTTGTCCCCGGGCAGACATGGGGCTTGGGACTGCTTTCAGGCTTGTGCAGAGCTGGTGGCTGTCTCCAGCTTTCTACATCTGCCTCGTAATACCATGGAGTGGGGAAGACTTGTGGCACCATGCTGGACGTAAGCAACTTCCACAGCAGAGCAAAAAGCAGAAGCAAAGGTCTGGGACTGAAGCACTTTCTCCTTTACTGTCCTAAAAATAATTGAATTGTACAGGAGCAAAAGCTGGTCTCCAGAACGGAGGTAACAGAGTGTTGGTCTTGACAGAAAGAAGGGAAGAAAAACAGAGCAAACCAAAGACAGGGAATAAAGAGACAAGAGTGCGATTATTTTTCCAGTCACTAGAAGCATCTTAAACATGGTGAACCAGAGAGCTGATTTATTAGCATCCAATTACCTTATAAGAGCAGAACAAAGAGCTGAAGCTGTGCCTGAAGGGAAGGTGATGCTTTCTAACAGTCGTCCCCATGCTCCCCCAGTACCTGATAATTAAAATCAAAGAGGGCAGGTGCAGCTTGGGTACAAAAGGGAGAACAAAGAGGTGAACTGCTGTTTGAGCAAGAAAAAGCACGTTTTCCCTGTTGCCTTTGACAGCTCTGTGTTCCCAAGTGATTTATAACTTCTGATGTGCCAGGACCCTCCATCACACATTATATCAACATGAAGATGCCACCTTTGAACAATTCATGCTCATATGTAAGCTCACAGTGATACCACTCATGAAGCATGGATGCCCAGTCCCCTTGTTTTATGTACCTCCCAACCTATTCCAACCAAGTTTTGTAAGGGGTGCAAGGTCAGAGCAGGAGTGAAAAAAAGCAGGTCAGGTCCAAGCCAGGAGGTTTCTGCTATCTCATCTGGGTTGAAAAGGCAAGATCAGAAAGACCTGAATTGTCTCTGAGTTTCAAGGGTCAATGCAGATGCAAATATTTTTCTTGTTTGTGAGATTTTGAAAATGGACAATATGTTCCAGCTCAACACTTTGGAAATGACAAGGCATTTGAAAACTATAATGAGGAGGTACTTTAAAATTGTACAGCTTCAAAATATGAGTGCCAAGCGTTATGGCTGAATCTTCCATTATCAGTCACAAAGTAGTCGAAGATTCTGAATTTTCATTTCATGCCTCAAAACACACAAATATCCAGAAAAGTGTTGCAGCACGTGAAAATCATATCCAATGAGACAGAGTAGATCAGATCTCTCCTGTTGCTCCACCTTCTGAAATTCCCTTCTCCATACTCCCTAGAGGATCTCTCTTCAAAACACTGTCATTTAGCCTTCAAATTTGTCTTGGCAGGAAAAATAGCATTTAAATATGAAACCAAAGCAAAGTTTTGGTGCAAGCTGTGTCTTTGCATCTCTGACTTGGTCCCAGCCCTCAGTTAGGAGCGAGGAGTGAAAGAATTATTTTCATGCAAGAGATCTCAGATATTTGTCTGTGACCCCTCATGAAGAATGAATTGGTCGGTTCATTCCAGCAATGACAAACACACCATTGCTCCCCCTTCTTTCCCTCCCTCCTCACCTAGCTTCATCTGCATAAATATTAATACTGCAGCTCCTAATTAAATCCAGGAATATATTTACCTTCACAGATAAGCAACACAAGAGGGGCCTCTTGTTTCTGTGAAACTTTGCAGCCTGTAAAATGCAGCAG
This sequence comes from Machaerirhynchus nigripectus, assembly GCA_013397975.1. Lineage (NCBI taxonomy): Eukaryota > Metazoa > Chordata > Aves > Passeriformes > Dicruridae > Machaerirhynchus > Machaerirhynchus nigripectus. The sequence goes on along the minus strand of VZRQ01006440.1, from coordinate 193,788 downwards.
TTCTATCCAGGGTTATTGCTGCTCAGTAAATAATGGGAAAAGATGAGGAATATTTCTGAAATAGGTCAAGTACACTCCAAACATAAACATGCTAATAGGGAGAGATGTAAGAACAGTGTCAAATGTCAACGATCACCAAGTAGCTCCCGAATATATATTTACTGAATGCAATGCTTCTCTGCTGAGCAGAGTTGACATAATGACATGCTCTCACAGGAAACTTTCCTGGTTATTTTATTAGAGGTGTTATGATTTATTTTTTTTCTGAAGTGCAACTAGAAAGTTCCTTCCCTCAGAAGACAGGTTCTTTGACTAACAACAATAATAATAATGATAATAATAATAGTAGGATGCAAAAGGCAAACAATGTCTTTTTCTCAGAATGGTCTGTATAAAGCAGCCACCTCATCTGTACTTCTCTCCACACCCAACACAACAGAACAGCTTGACTGGTATTGACCGGGCTGTTATGTTTATTGGGAGCATCACTGATGCTAAAGTCAAAATAAAATACCCCAACTGTAGCTTCCCTGGCCACAAGAACTTATTTCTCTGCCAGGAAAAAAGACTAGACTGATATGACATGAGATCAGACAAATCTATGCTGTCTGTTCCTTATCAACCATGTGCATGCAAGCAGTCTGGCTGATAACCTGTTACACTATTTAAGCTACCACCAGCTAAAAAACACTTCCAGAGTGAACATCCATGTGGATCTGGACATATTGAATGGCGTTTTTTAGTCTGTCTGGACTCTGGCATATTGCTGTTGGTGAGCTGGATGATGCATGACAGAGCAAACCACGAGGGCTGTTATTTCAGTGTGGCTGTGGGCAAAGTTCAGCACCTGTACAGTTCCTCACTCTCCTCTGTGCCACTGCTCCTGGCTGATCAAAAGCTGGTGTGACATGCCAAAGAGAAAAACTCGGCCTCACAGTGAAACTGATAACCCAGGGCATCTTATGGAAGACACGTGAGCTACGCCTGTCCCACTGCTCACTACCAGGAAGGTCTTCCTTGTGTTTATCTTCTGCAACTGCTTTAAAACTGCCACATCCCAAGAGACCAATGGGAAAAAAATGCCATGGGATTAGTTTGATTTGGATCCAGTTCAAGTCAAAACCACAAAGATGGTCCATAACCAGCCTTTGATCAGAGCCAACCACAACCAGTCAGACCTTGGGGGAGGTTCTTAAGGAAGGCACAGAGCAGCTTGAGTTCAGAGGAGAAGAACAGCCACAAAAAGTGGATCAGAAATCTAGACAACTTAATATGAGAAATGGTTGGAAATGAGTGGGTTTGTTAAGTCTAAGAAGTGCAAAGAGGACCCAGCGTGACAGTCCATAAACCCCTGAGTGAGAAGAAGGAGGTTATAGACCTTAGTGTCTCCTATAGAAAGGACAGGAAGAGTCTTGTCCTTGAGCTGAAGCAAAGGTGGGGTGACATTAGACATCACAGGGAAACTTGTTCAAGGAGAACAGCTGAAAGAACTTCTGAAAGTTGTTCAAAAGACAAGGGAGTGCTGGAGGAGGTTGCTGATGGAGTTTGTGGTACCTCCATCACTAGGGAGTTTTAGGAGGATTGATGTGCAAGTGGCAGGAATGGCTTCGGGATGGCTGTTTAGGTCCTGGACGAGAAGGAAAAATCAACACTTTCTCAAGGTCCTTTCCCACTGTGTCTTCTAGGATTTGTTAATTCAATCATACATAAAATTCACTGGACACATTTCCTCAGACGCACTCGTGATTCAGACTCTGGTCTTGGGACAAGACCTTACTCAAAGTCTCACGGAAAAAGCACCAAAGTTCAGTCACTTCAGACTCCAACCCACCTTGATGCACTGGAGATGGTTTCATAAATCAAAGTGGGGATGAGGAGATTTCTTATCCTAGTAAATCAAACACAGAGCGGGGACCAGAACTACAACATGGACCTGGCTCCATATCTGAACTGCTCCTGGCCCCAAGATATTATATCTAAACTCTTGGCTGGGGGCTTCTCTGCAACTTTACCATGTCAGCAGCTATTGTGGAGGAACACATGAGGGCTTTTTGAGCTGGGAGGCCTTTCAGGGATATTTATTTTATCTAAATAGGGACAAAGAGCTTGTGCAGTGCCAGCACTGCCCCACTGGAGTCAAAAGACATCTCTGTTCAAACACCAATGGCTCGAGGCCTGAAGATGTGCAGCTCCAGCAAGTAGGACCCGGGAGACGATGGTCTGTTCCTGCCAAGCAGCAACGTGGCTGTTTATCCAGAGAAACAGCACTCTGTGTGAACGATGGTAGGTTTATTTTGCAGTCAGCGTCACAAAAATCTGGCGCTTTCCCATCTATTGTCCTATATGCTAAGTAAACATCATAAACCATTCAGTGCTATGTGCTTCTGAAAATCACAACGCAAGGGTTTTACCATCAAGGAACAATGAAAGGGCAAACAAGGAAGTCAATCCATGTAAGTTAGCTTTGTTTTCTACATGACAGAGCGGTGTAAAACTTGTTTTCTCCTCTCATGTCTTTCATGGTGTTTTTTTTAAAGCTACTATGCTGTGTTACACGGCTCCATTCATAAAATTAAATTCTGCGGGGCAGGAAATCCATTCCCTTTTTCATGATCACATCGTCTGAACCCATGCTGCAGGCAACAGGGAGAAATTACTACTCCTGATGCATATTTAAGGAGTTTCTTCTGCTGCACGGTTCCCACATCAATAAGAAATCCTGCACATGCAGCAAGGCAAAACCCCACTGGGTAGGCTGAAATGGGTTCTGTGTGTGCATGTGTGTGGCTTGGTTTAATTTAAAGATGTGCAGATAGAGTTTTCACTCAGCGCGCGGTATTCATTAGTGCGAGGCAGCAAACTTGCCTGGAGATCTGAAGGCCCCAGAAATCAAGCTGTGGGCGGGAAGTGATTGGAAAGGTTTAAAGGGTGATGATTTGATAATTTCCCTAGTTCAGAAGCCTGCAGAGAACACACACATACAGTCTGGTATAGAGGTGCCCAGCTGCCCTGGATGCAAGTACTGCGGGACCATGCATTGGTCCATATGGATATACTGACATGGAATGGATCAACCTAGGGGCATTGCAGGCAGGGGTATCTGCAGACAGAGCCAGGTCCCACAGCTGGCTACTGAAAACTAGAGAGACAGCTTTTAAATGCATAACAGCAGTTTGAAAATGAGGGGATGAAAGATAACACCCATTCCTATATGATACCACAACTCCTTCTGGGTTTGCCTTCACAAATTTACAACACTCAGATCGCGCTTGGATGAGGCGGGCAGCCCAGGTGGGACCAGCCTGCAGGTCTGCCTGAGGCTCACCAGTGTGGGTTCCCCACCATGGCACTGGCACATCCCTGGCAGTGCTGATGCAAAGGTGACCAAATAATCTCCCACCCCACTTGTGTAAAGGGCGGCCGGCAGGCACTGCTGCAGCAAACACTGTTGGGAGCAAGTGGTGGGGCCAGTTTCAGAATGTAACTGCAGAGATTATTTATCATTATCAGGGTATTATCATACCTTTTCTTAAGACAGCCTATTACACTATATTAAAAAAAAAGAACCAGCAAGTCCTTTCTATTTCAGCTCTGCTCGTTTACTATGACTGAGTCGATCTTGTGTTGTTCATGCTATGCATTGAATTTATATATACATGCACAGCTGAAAATGTTAATTCTTGAGAGTCACTGTAGGACGAAGCATTCTTTAAAAGCCTATATATTATATTTAAAATATGCTTATATATGCACATCTCTCACCATCCAGCAAAATATACCTACAGCTTGCTCTTAATCATTTATCTACCTGATATAGCTGAGAAAGGGATTGTAATTATTCAACTTTCTAAGCATCCTCTTGGCTTTTCCTGCTGGTGAATATCCCACCAGGCAGAGCATGCACATAGCACCTGTCTGGCGGTCCAGGTTCTGCCCCAGCACAGGGTACTGACATATCTGACCCTCTTCTACAAAAATCACTTGGGCACAGCACTCACTGAGCCCCACTGGCCCCAAATGGATGAAGCAACGTCTTTAATGCTTTCCTCTCCCTATGACCAGCAAAACATCTGCTATGCCACGAGTGTTTTGCTGAACTACTCCGTGAAGTCTTGTGAAAAAATGCACATATTAATATAATGATGATGAAACCCCTCCAGCAGGGTTTGGGTTTGTCACTATTTAATCCAGCCTTAAAACCCCAGTTAACTAAAGGGAGCAAGATCCAGCCCCAAATGGAAGGGTGGAGGAAAGAGGGGGAAAGAGGAGGAAAGAGAGTGAATGTTCTCTGTGCTTGGATGTGGGAGTGCAGGGATGGGAAGGGATGCACAGATATTTCCCTAGATAGGGAAAAAAAACCCCAAAGAGTAGAAAGTGAGCAAAGCTCTTCTGCCTTCCTGCTGTGCCCACCTTTGGTGTAAACATGAAGGACAAAGCACAGAACTGGTAGGAGCAGCTGAAATATTTGTGAGATAGAAGACACAACCCCCAGCCCCCTACACGCCTTCCCTCCCTGCTCATCTATCTGTCACTAGGAGATGAACAGAGTTTTTTTCAGCACTTTTGCCCTTCTGTCTCTCCTGAAAAGTCCCCCATAGGTGCAGGGGGCTCTCGGATGGGTCCTTTCCAGGGTGGTGTGAGCCCCGCTGCTCCCCGCAGCTCTGAGCATGGGGATTCCTGCAGCTGCTGTCCCTGCCTTCCTGAAACCCAAACACGATGCTGACAGCTGGGTTTTAATCACGCAAGGGCCGATAACCATCAAACACTGCTAATTTCCAACAAATTATCTAATCCAGATGCTTGCCGGATTTGAGTAAACACTGCACCCAACAGGATCATAAAGCAAATAAGCACAAAGCGGTTTAGGGTTTCAGCTCTCCCCTCCCTTAGCCTGGGACCCTGGAATAGGGGAAAAAATGCAAATCAGGTGATCCAGCGCTTGCGTTTGAAACCAGATCGGTTCCCATGGGATCACATGGAAGTTCGTGTCGTCGTGCCCCGTCCCTGTGCAGAGCAGCCAGGCAGGGCCCTGCACGGGGCACCGGCAGTGGGGGCACGAGTGGCTTGGGAGCAGCCGGTGCTCCGGGCGGGACGGGCGACAGCCGAGATTGCTCTTGGCAGGGGCAGTGATGGTTGAGAACACCGCAGCTGGGAGGCATTTAGGGATGTTGCCGCCTCCCGGTGAGCGGAGGAGTTTTGTAAAACCTGGTGGGGACCCTGATTCAGCCCCTCTCGCCCTCCCACGCGGGGGGATGCTCGGGCCCGGAGCTGCGGCACAGCTGTCCCGCCGCGCACGCCCAGCTGCGCGGGCTGACACCCACGGCATCGCCCCAGCGGGACGAGAGGCCGGCGTGCAGATGGAAAAGGGCTGGAAAGCATCTCCGGCCGGCGTGGTTTGGGCGTACGGGCAGCTGCCTGCAAACTGCCTGCCCGGAGAGGGAGGCATGGGGCTGTCCTGCTGGACCCCCGGGCTCGGGGTGTCCCTGAAATCACCCCAGATCATTCTCTAAGGCAGAGCTGAATTTAAAGTTCATGTCTTCGTAGAGAAGTGCACATGCAAATACGAGCAGAGAACCGCGTTTTCGGCAGTTTGAATTGGTTTGGGAAATGGTTAATAGGTTTAATTCTGACCTCAGGACAAGAGGTAGATCCTATTTCATGTAGGAGCCCTCTCAGACATCAGTTTTGCAAGGGTTGTGGACCTGGAGAGACGCACAAGGGTAAATGTACACACACAAAATGTATGTATATGCACACAAACACATATAATTTTACTTTCTTTCCCCCTCCTGCTTCACCAGCCTATTTTCTTGTATAATTCTCCCACAGGATCACACATAAGACGTTCCTCTAAAGAACAGACATATTTTCTACTGCCATACAGTATTTTCGGGTGTACACATATGCCTTTTGTACAGTGTGTAGGCAGAGGATATATTTAAATAAACACTGCATACAGCCACGGACCAATCCTGTATGAATGCACATGGCACAGCCACGGTCTGCCAAGTCTGGGGACTCATGTAAATAAAGGATTTATTTTACAAATTTCCTTACACACAAACACAGACACACCGAACACACTGGAAACATATGGGATGGAAAACATTCTTTTGCATAAGTCTGCAATATTGGATTCAAAGATACAATTACCCAGAGGTTAAGTAAGCTTTGAACAAGGAGGGGAAAAATGTAGCATGTCTGAGCAGGCCTTCTGGTGAAAATGGGGAAATGGCACCTCCCCACTTATAGCGTATTGTCTATTCTGTTTCAAATTGGGAAAAAAAAATGTTTTCCCAATTCCATAAACAACAGCCATCCTTCTTTCAGCAGTTCATGGTGGTCCTCGTTCACAAATGTTCATTTAAAAAATAGCCCAAACTACTCGCCTTCCCAGCCTTTTTCGCTCCATGAAGAAATAAACCAGTCATGTTGCCTGTTCCTGAGAATTTTCCATCTTCCCCCTTTGCAATTAAAACTGATCTCTCCTTGCAGTTTCACTCCCCTCCTCTCCCCCCCCTCCACCTCCTTGTCTGTCTAATCTCCCGTTCCCCTCCAAGTGTGTTATTTGGTTTTGGAATTATGTCTATTTACTCGGGGTGGAAGTTGCACAACGGATGTGTTTATGCGAGAAAATTATATCACTGACAAATGCTGATTGGCATGTGGACATTGGGGGAGAAAACTACAGAGGACGTTTTCATCAGCTTGGAATAACACAATGATTGTGTTTTCAGCAGAGCTAATGGATCACATACTCCTGCTCACTCTGATAGCTGTTTACACAAAGGACAGCTTCCCAGATGCAGCCAAAAAAAAAAAAAAAAGAGAGAGAAAAAAAAGCTTAGAATAAGAAAACCCGCCCCAGCAAACACAGTAATAATAGTAATAATGGGCGATCACGGATAATCCTTTGGAGGAAGATCATGGGTCTAATTCTTATTTGCACTTAGATCCCTTCACACGGTGCTGCTGGGGAAAGGGGTGTTGAAGTGGATGCAAATGACATGGTTGAGTGTAGAGAGGTCTTCACCCTGCCTGGTGAGACGAGGAGGACGCCTTTACTCTGGCTCTGTGCCAGCTAAGGTGCCACAGGGTGCAGGTGCTCCCTGATCCCACTGTGTCTGTGGCAGCCTCTGGCTTGAGGAGGAGGATTCCTGATGATGGAGATTTTGGTGCTTGGGGCAAGGCAGGGAACTTGTTCTTTTGTCTTCTGCATGAGCAAGGAGAAAGTTGGAGTTTTAGCACAGAAAGATGCTAACGCAGATCATCTGGTCGGTGTCCAGTCATTCCTGCTTCAAAACAAAATTAAGGAAGGCTACAGAGTGTAGGTGGTGAGGGGAAGCAGAGTTCCCTCCCCACCCCAAAGCCTCCTCATCAAGCATGCTTTTGACCTTCTCTAGAGCTCACCTATTTCTCATGCAAATATGTCTACCAGGGAACAATGCTCCCAGCCCAGGGAAAACACTTTACACGAGCTTTCATCACTCATAGCCAGGCTCAGCCCAGTGACATGGACGGATAGAAATACACAATTTTCTCAAACACTTTTGGGAGACCAGATCTGCAACATCTATTTTATCTGTCTCTCTCGTGTATTTTCCCTTCTCTCCTCTTTTCTAAGCAAAGAGGTCATTCATCTAAAAATCAAACAAATGACTTGTTGGAATCCAGACTGTTCATCTACCGCATGCTCCCAATTTCACATGTATTCATGCCTTTGAGAAATCTAAATCTGCCACATGCTGTCCAGGGAAATGTGGCTGATTTTGCTCTTTATTGCTTCTTACATGCCTCGGTGTTTAAAGAAGACCCCTCTTTTGAACAGCAGCTTACAATCTGATAATATTTCTCTTTGAAAAGTCAACATACTATCATTGTTTCGAATTCAATTATACAGCCGGTTCTCTCTCTGTGGTATGCAAGCACTATATTTAGGTTATATTAAATTATGTTTTAATAACATCCACTGGATTTTTTTATCCACCTCAGCCTTTAAAACTCTTAGTCCCTCCAAAGGAGAGGGGGGAGCAGTTTATTAATGCATCACTTCAGAATTGTTTTTTAATTGGAAACATTTTGCGGAGAAAAGACCATTAATAAAATTCGATTCCAAATCAAACTTCTCTGTGTATGTTATTTTTACTCTGCAGTCAAATGCTTTTATTAGATTTAAAACTTTCACTGTTCTTTTTTATCTCTAGCTGTATAATGTTCTGCAATAAAAAATAAAGGGCCTAGCGACTCCAAAGTCTGGCAAAATAATATACTTTTTTGGATGTCTGTGTATGTTGCCAATTAGTTTTGCTGTAAATACAGACCTCCATCCATCATCAGTCTCTGGGTGGCTATAAGAGATCTAATTTGTTTCAGATGCCTTGTGCTTGCCGAGCTATTCACCAACTCTGCTGACCTGCTGCGAAGACCAAAAGCTGCAGAAGGATGACTGACAAGGGAAACTGGAGAAAGACCTACATACTTAGGGATGGATCCTGCCTCACAAACTGGGAAGGAAGCTTTCCCCCCACTCTCCTCCCTTTCTCTCTCCTCTTTTCAGAAGCCTGCAGCTTTGGAAAGGAACTCAGAGGCGTAAGACCTGCGCTAGGGAGGCTATGACAGGGTAATGGAAAACTCTCCTCCTCAATCCATTCTCCCACCTCCCCACTCCTCCTTTTACAAGCCATGCTTCAAGCCTCCCATTCCCTAGGAATTTTATGAATGCCTGAGCCCAGCCAAAATAAACTCGTAAAGAGAAAGTTTCAAAAAGAGGTCACAGACCCATAGAGCAAGTGCGAACCGGTAAATATCAAACCCCGGGCCAAAAGGCAGCGCCCAGGAGCCCCGTGGCCGTCCACAGTTTGCCAGCCTAAAGTGTATTTGATTCTCTAGCTGCCGCACCCGGGTCCCACCAGCTTTTTGTCCCTCCCCACAGGCATCCCACAGTCCCCAGGAACTCCCCAGGAGGCAGCAGAACTCAAAAATGGAAGAATGTGGGGAGACCTTTTCCTCCTGAGATGTTCATGCTGGGGAAGGTCAGACCAGAGCCATCGGCCTGGAGGCTCATTGCAAACAGCCAGAAACATCCATCTATGTTGATTTTCCACAGACAATGGGATTCCCACTAACTGCATGGTTTGTGTCTCTGTGCGTGTGTGTGAAACACATCTATTTTTTTTCTATAGAAATTAATTTCTATAGGAAACATTCCTTTTTATTTAGAGCGAATTAAAGAAACACCAAGAAACCAAAAAACACAAACAGAAAAGAAGCTTGCCTGACTTAAAAAATGCAAATTCCCCAGTCAAGCAGTGAAACCCTCCGGACGCCTGACGCCAGTGGCAGTTTATTTATCCTCCTATTCTCACCTCTCCCATGGGGTTCAGCAGTGCCATGCTGACACACAGCCCTGGCTGCTCACTTACTGCCATGGATGGGATTTGGTTTCTTACATGCAGCAGCACCAGTGTGGGACCTGCTTCTGAACTGCTCCCACAAATCTCACAGCCCAGATCTCTCACCCTGGCCTTGGTTTGGGAACCCACACCGGAGAAGGGAGATGGTGTTTGCAGTTCACACCTCATCTTGGAGAGGCTCAGACTAATGGCCCCACAAGGAACACGAGCAGGGACAAGGTGGGAGCATCCTGAGCTCTCTCCATGGGGTCCTGTAGGAGGCAGATCAAAAGCTGCTTGGAATAAGGGATCGAACAAGGGAGTTTGGCTTCCCTGCATCTGCTCAAGGGTGCTGCAGAGGGGTCCTGGGTGCTGATCACTGCTGCAGTTGCTAAAGCATTTTACTTGGAAAAGTTACTGGATTACAAGATGTAGTAGAAATACTCCTTGGAGCTGAGACCAGAAGAGCTGAGAAGGAGACAGAGCAAGGATCCTGCAAAGGACAAGGATTGGAAGAGCATAGTGGTTGCCTCCTCATACTCCTACTCTTGTTCTCTCAGCATCAGGCACTCCCATGGTGTGGGCTCTTCCACAAGATCCTTTCCCCTGCCTGTTTTACAGTTCTACTCCAGGGATATTTTTGTGAGCTCGAGGATCCAGAGCACTCATGCATGAGCATGCGCAGATCATCCCTGAGGGATCCAAAACCTCTCCCAGATGAGGAAGCCCTGGGCAGGGATTTCCTGAGCAGCAGCAGTTGGTCTGAACCAGCAATGGGCAGCTCCTTCTGTGGCCACACAGGGAAGAAGACAGGGAAAATGATCGGTCAGAAAATTAATCCAGCTACAGATAGTGGGGTTTAGGGGTGCATCCACCCGTAGAAAGGGCTGGGGATGCTTAAATTATAGTATTTGGGAAAAAAAAAAAAAGCCTGTAATAGCACAGAATCAGCTTTGACTACGAGAAGGGTCTGTTAGCACCTTATTGCGTCCAAGGCTAAAATGCTAAAATTGCTTTGTGGAAAAGGATGTTGGAGCGGAAGGGCTGAACAACCAAACTACACCAAGATGGTGGAAGAGGTCTCCCCCATCTCTCCCAGATGTTCTCCTGCCTTGGCAGACATGGGGAGCCACAGGAAGAGTGGTGTAACCATGGTGGGGGACACTACCAGAGACCCGCAAGCCAGGGTGGGCATCCTGAGGGGGCCATCTGAGCCCTCAGCACATGGCCAGGGGCTGTGGGGGCATCTCGGAACACTCATGTCCTAACCCCTGCCAGTGCCACAGGCTCTATCCAGGTGACGGGGATACATGTGAAAACATGATGCTGCTTTCCAAAAGGAGCATCATCATCCCAGTGCTCAGGGAGGGGAGGGAAGTGAGGGGAGAACCCTTCCTTTGCAATTGCAGGGCATGCTTAGTTTTTGTCATGTTGCAGGGGGGGAATTACTTTTGCTCAAAACCATATGTAGAGCATCAACAAATGCACATCCTGTGAAGCTGGGCGTGTTGCAAGAGGGATTACAAGGCTGGCAATTTATAGCAGCTGCCTTAGTAGCCTCTTCTTCCACGCATTATTCTGTCAACATTGTATTTTCCTTGGAAAAACATCTACAGTAGTTTAAATCTCTTTACTGAAAACAGATCTACTACAGGTGCTTTAGAGTTCATCCACGGGATATGAGAAGGTTGAACGTCCCCAGGAAAGGGAAATTTATGTCAGTAATGACTAATTGATTTGCTTGCCTTTAAAATCCCTAATGTATTTTCACATTTTTCCCTGCCTTCTTTTTTACAGTGCTAATAAAAGCAGCTACATCATATATTTGTGTTATATGTGAGTTTATTCTGGGAAATCCTTGCTTTTGCAATGTGTTTATGTTTTCCCTCATTTCCTTTTACCTTTCCTTTATAAAAGGGCTTGTTTTTATAGCAAATCAATAGGTTAAAGGTGAACATTAATGGCAAAAAAAAAAGTGGTTTTGGAAAATACATGGTGAAAACAAGGCAGAACTAGAAACCAAATCTTTGTTCACTGGAAACTAAAGACACGCTTTGCACATGGAAGAGGGATAAATGCAATATATTGTGGTAGAGCATAGTGAGAACTGCACAGTCCTCTCCAAAGGCTCCCAAACCCTGTCCCAGTCCCCAAAGTCTCAAGAAACATTCTGATCCTCAAAAGGATGAGGAGAGGGGTTAGTGCATCTCTGTTGGGGGTCGTTTATGGAAAAGGTTCCTGCAAGATCCTTTGCAAAAATAAATATTTTTACTAAATCCCTGGAGCAGCTTACAATTCCCCCTGCTCACAATTACAATTTCCCCATTAGGAAACTTCCTTGAAAAACCCACTTTGGCTCAGCTGGAATGTGTTTTTTCAACAAAGCTGAAACATTTTGATTTCAGCCTCTTTTTTTTACTTTGCTCTGCTATCATTCATCATAGTCCGACAGAGGGTATTCAACAAGACAAAAATGGCAAAGTCACACACAGGAGTCAAATGTGCTGCTCTGAAAGCGACAGCCCATTTAATTTGGGCTGAAATATTGCTCGATTTTGGGGGAGGGATACAAAAGAAAACAGAGGCGATAGCAAAATTATTCCCTTAAACACTGCAGTTTCCAAGACAGCAGAAAAGTGGCTCCACCAAGGGTTTCATTGATGTGGTCACAGTGTACCAGCCTGTCCAGATACCTACCTGGAGACAGACACAAAGGTCCTCTCCATGCCCTTCCAGGCCACTGGGAAGTTTCAACTGAATTTAACACACGATTCAGTGGTGGAGACAAAGGCACCAAACTGGCATAGGCATCTTCAAGCCCCTGAGCATCTCTGGTAAGGACACCAGCATAGAGAGGGGCACAGGAGGGCTTGAAAAGTCCTGTTGGACCAAATCCCATCACTGCACTGTGCCTCAGTTTCCATCTGAAACTGGCTCTGGCGCAAGCCATGGGAAAACCCTTTTATAGCCTGTTTTGAGATTTACAAGAGATGTTGTATCACAGTGCTGCTGAAAATATATGAGCGCACCCTGGTTTCCAACTTCACACCGTTTACAAACAGGTATTACTAAGAAGGCTGCTAATACATCCAAGTAGAAAATTAAGTACCTAATTAGGGCTGTACTCAACCCCACTATACTAAGTAGAGAATAAAACTATTTACAAGACCACTTGGCAGGACATCAAGTAAGAAATTATGTTGCCTTTAATATAAATTCATTTCTATGAAGTTAATGTCATTCTGCTTACAAACCCATCCCTGCTAAACTTGCACTCCAATTTTAAAACAGGAATACTGAAGGACTACTCCATGAATCACTAAAAGGCCAGCTGGGAACAGAGGCATTCCTTTAAATTAGAAGAAGTGTAGGAGAGCCTGGGCCTGAGAACACGAGGTCTCCATATGTCTCTATATGTGTCCATACAGGCTCCCACATTCGATTTATAAACACCCTATGGAGCAGGGAACCTAACTTGCAAGCTGACAAAAGCTGTGGAGGTTACAGAATAGATGGCTGCCCATTTCCTCCTGGGATCCTACTGTCAAGATCTTCTGGGATGCAATTTGTTCTAAAATCAATTAATTTTTACAGGGACCACTCCCGCTGAACCTTGCAATATCCATCCTCTGCCACTGTCTGCCGGAGTTATTGCGCTCAGGTCATGGGAGCTTTGGCACACCAAAGTATGTACATGGCAAATGTTGCTGGAAGCTATTATCCCAGGGAGCTCACAGGATCCGACAACTTGGGGATGTTGTTTCCACTGAGAACCAGAAATCACTCTCTGATCTGACTGATGTTCAAAGAGGGGCCATCTGTGCTGCCCAAATTGACGTTGACAACTGTGTTTGATGTCTCTGTCTCAACTGGTAAAGAAAAATCACTGTTCTGTTTTCTTGGCTCTGCAGTTTCTAACTTTGTGTCAGTGGAGGATAAGATGGGGAGTGATAGTGTGACACTGCGGGGAAAGTTTGGATAAAATACTGGGGGAAAAGAACAACAGGAAGAACTATGAAACCCTGGAAGAGGCTGTCTGGGGAGGTGGTGGTGGGACTTCTGGAAGTTAGGGCCCTTAAGAACAGGTTAAACAAACTTCTGACCAAGAGGCTTAGGCGGAGCTTGGGGCAGGAAGTGGGCAGAGATGACCTCTGAAGGTAATTTCCAGCACTATTTCTGTTTCTAGTAGTGTTCAAGCTACCTGTGGTGCTTTAGGTGGAGTGTCTTCCTTTAGAAGGTGCTCACTTAAACTGCTGTCCAGAACGAATTAATTCAGACCCAAGGAGCTGGAATGGCCACACCAACCACGTCACCTCGACACAGCCTCAACTAAAGCACAAGAAATGGAACCACATCCAGAGTTCATGGAAGTCAGAAGAAATCTTCTCTTAGAGCAATGTCAATTATAAAATAGATTGAGCGATGAGAAAGTAGTTCAGAAGCAGAAAATCCAGAGGGTTTATTTTTAATTGTTGTGTTAGGTTTCAACATAAATCAGAATATCAGGTGCATATTGGGGTACAGCTGCATAATCACTTCTGTGATACAATTAAATATAATTAATGGTGAACCACAGTTGTGAATTTCTTTGCAGTACCTGGTATGAAACACAGACGGGCCTGGATTACCTCTTTCATCCTTGTGACTCTTTATAAAATTATTACAAAACCAATTACATAACTTCTAGATTTATAAAGATTAATATTATCTTAACATCACAAAGGATTCACTGTCTTAGATTAGAACAGGGAAAACTTGCCTTGGTGTAGATTAGTGAAGTCAGTGTCTCAAGACATCTAAGTATTTCAACCCAGCTTTAGCAGCCGTATGTGTTCAGTTCAGTCACTTTCAGCTACCTAAAAACTGAACATCTATTTGACAGGACTGCTCTAGACCCCCCTCTAAAGTCAGTGGGAAAAGGAGAGCTCTTCATTCCTCCTACACCAGCTGCCTGGGTAAGTCAGATGAACCATCCCATGGAGACACCTCACTCACCATGCATGTTACAGAAGCCTAGATGACATTAGACATCTGTTACCTATACCTCTGTCAGATGATATCCTGTCCTCAGGAATATTTCAAATGAAGGGGTTAAACTGACCAGTGTAAAAGCCCTTTCTAGCTCTGCACTTTATATCCACGGCTCAGTTTCATGAGAAATTTGCTCTTTGACTTTCCTAAAGAGAGCGAGCCAGAGCTCTGCCTGCTCTGAGTCTGCCACGCTGCACAGCCCTTGCTTTGAGGGGGAATGCTTTTCCAAGACACCAGAAATCATTTGTAAAGGAAACACAGCGTTTGGTTGGGTTTTTTGCGTTTCTGACAAATCAAGATATCAGATATGGTTGTTATTATTTAATAATGATAATAGCAACAATTTCTCAGATGTAAAAGTAATACAATAATGATAGGCTTCATGGAACATACAAAAAAAAGACTAACAGATATAATCAGTTGCAGAAGGAACCGAAGAAAATCTGGGACATGAAAAGCAGAGTAACAACTGTTTGTGGTGAGCTGGGCTTTCATGATGGGGGTATCACAGCAGCAGCATAAAATGGAAACAGGGTCTACTGTAAAGCCGTGTGTCCTCCAGATGGCAACATTGATTGGTATTTCTAGAGGAGTTTGGGAGGAGCAATCTTTCTCTGGGATACATGGATCACTCTTCAACTCTGACTTGTATTAGTGCTGCCCTCAAGACCCTGGGCTGTGGCAGGAAAAGCCAATTCTTTGACAATATTCATGACAGTCAAAATGAGGAGGGAAAGTGGAAATCACTACACAGCCTTCGGATTCAGCAGATGCAGGGGAAAAAGAATAACTATGACAAAACTACCTGGCAAAGGACAAAGAGGTATTTTAATCCCAAGAATCGACCACTAAGAAGGGATGATGATCATTAAAGACAAAAAATGACTGTGATCTTAAAGGTGCTTGAGTGCAATCAGTGCATTTCCCTCAGCATTTTGAGTCACCAGGACTGCTGGTGTAAAGACCTCCCCACTTTGCAACAGCACCTTAATCTTTTCAAGGCCTGAGATGATGAATTGACAACTGATGGACACGAGGGTAGCACCTAGAACTGCACTAGTAATGATATTTACTGGTTTTCTGAGGCTTTTCATTGCGGATTTTGTAACCCTTCAGAAAGGAGATCAGGAGGATGAATCGTAGTTAAGTCAGAGATTTATATGCATTTACCACAAGTTAATTCTAGTCCCTGAGCTGAACCCAGGAGAAAATAAAGAAATCAATAAGATCTTTTGCTTTTATTAGCTTTACTAAGGTATAATTTTCTTTCCAGTGCACTGGAAATACTATGAATTCTGCCTTGATTTTGTGATGACTGTAATCTCTTAAAGTCCTGCTCTAAAGCTGGTCAGGGTGCAGGGAGAGATGATGGTCAAATACCACACGAGCAGGAGATTCAGGGCCAAATGGCAGGCTGGTGTGAACTGGCTCAGTGCTGGTGACTGCAAAGCAGTGTCACCCAGTGGGCTGGCAAGAGAATTCAGTCTTATTTTCTGGGTTGGAAGAGGTGATTAATATTGGCTAAAATCTTCAATATCATTGCCATTTAGAGAGAAGATAAAAAACCCAGGAAGTTCTATTACATTCTTACACAGTTTGTTTCTTTTTCACTATTTGCTAGTTCATGCTCAAAATTTCTTGAGGTTTTCATGACTCATGTGTCCTCTCTAATAATGCTGGCTATTAATGAAGGGTTTCCTGGAAAACAGACAAGTTCAAAGTTTCAAAACCCCTGTTTTCCATTGAAGTTTAATTTCTAGAAAAAAATTCCACTTTCAACAAGAATGAGACTGAAAAGCAGAGAACATTTTCCATTAAAGTCTGCAGAGAAATTTCCTTTAGCTTCTCACAGAGGATTGCAGGGCTTGAAATAGCCTCCACTTTCCCCACCACTGCCAGGACTAGAGCCAACATCATCTGCTTCCCTCTTCTGCCTTAAATCAGGCCTAAAAAACCCACTGAGTTCCCAGTTTCTGTGCAATTATTTCTCCTTTGATGTCCTCACATCTATCCAGGCTACTCATGATAGTCATGTTCCAGTCCTCCGTTTTTTCAAAGTATATGGAGTTGCCTCCATCCACTTGGCCCTGCTGAAGGAGATGAGGCTAATCTTTGTCTGATGGGGGGTAGTTAACTAAGATTATTTTGTCCAGGGAAGAGCCAAGATGATGGACAATGACTTTATTCATCTCTGTAGCTCTCTAAAGCGTGGATACTTTTTCCAGAGTTTCCACTCTGCTTCCCTTACATTTTCCACACTGAAGTCTCACCAGCAGGTCTTGTTACAGCACAAACAAGAATTCAGGCTATAATTTTTCTTGTTTGTTTGTTAAGTCAGTCCTGTTCCAATTGATGTGAAAAAAACCAAACTAAATGAAATATAAAATTCCACAGATTTTTGCATTGAGGTTTTTAGGGGCACAGGACAAGAGCAGGACTTTTGTTTCTTTGTCCACCAAAAAATCTCCAAACTACACTTTTGTTTTTCCATATAGATTTTGGTTAAGGAAAAAAAAAATTGTTTGAATAAACATACAGGATTTTTTAAAAACACCTTCAGATAAATTTTTAAAACATCAAGCTATGCTTTTACTGAACACTGAGGATGTCTGCAGAAAGCTTTCTCATTAAGTACATTTTCACTGAAACCCCCCCAGCCCAGTGTGCTGGCTCAGAGCCATTCTCCCCCATGAGCAGTTTGTCACAAGGGTGGGCCTGAACCACACCACGGGTGACACGTGGCAGCTTTGCCCACTGTTGGCACCACCCACGCACCAGCAGTGGGAGGACAAGGGTCGTTTCTTCTGCCTGTGTCATACTCACCAAAACTGAGACACCATGACTTAACCCCACAGGATTATAGATGGGAACTGGTGTGAAAATCCTTCATTATTCGTTATCTGGTAAGAGCAAGGCTGACTTTGAAATCTGGCTGATGTGCTCGTGAACTAACACTTGGGTGTTAGAAGGGGATCACTGCCCTTTCAGGAGATGCAGACCACAACAGACCCTTCTGATGAAGCCACAATGCTAAAATGCTAATCTGATGAATTCTACCTCTATGGCTCTGGTGTAAGAGGTTAGCAAAACACTTTCTGTGCCAAGAAGCTGTAAAATAAGCTTCATTTTAGATGCGATAGGGGAATGTCTTCTTACTAATTGTACCAAGGTGTCTGCTAAATTAGCTGAGATATGATGTATCAGCAGTCACTGTAAAGCCTCTGTGTGAAAACATCTAATAGAGTCAAAGAAACCAGCACTGTAAGAGACCCCAAGGCAGATCAGCTGCGTCTAAACCCAAACCAGGCTAAGCAGCATTCACTCACACTGTACGAACCCCCTGACTGAAAGGAGAAGAGCTGTGATAACATTTGTTCCTATTAACTTCTGCCAAGTCTGGCTTCCACCAATGATCTCATGCACAGCCCCCAGTTACCATCCCTGACTGCATCCAGTGATGCTGAGATTGGTACAGAAGCAAAGCAGGGACCAAAGCTCCATTATGACTTTACCTTTCCCTGTCTCTGTTCTAAAATCCATACAGAGAGAAGCACCTGGAAATGCTGTTACATCTGTTCTCCAGGTGAGAGTGAAATGGCACAACTATCCCAGCAACTGTCCCATGGAGATATCATGGCCAATGCTTTCTGCATTTAAAAGAGTGATGAGAGATTCAGACCATGTCTGGTTTCTCTACAGCCCTGGAAACCTGCAATCACAAGGTCCTAAGCAAGATCCAAACAGGACTCTGGCTTAAATCCCAACATCATATGGAAAGGAGCAACCTGGTCTGGTGGAAGGTGTCCCTGGCTGGGGCAGAGGGTTGGAACCAGATGATCTTTAAGGTTCCTTCCAACCCAAACCTTCTGTGGTTTTATGATCCAGTCTGTGACAGAGGTGGGAGGGGAGCTCAGGTACCCCAACTCCCAGGTCTGTGCTGCTGCCAGTGGTGCTGAGCTCCTCTTGACATTTTCCTCCAACTCTGTTACAGCACAGATTGAGTTTTCATGCTCCTATCTTGAAAATCTGAGTCTGGTTTGGAAGTGTGTGTGGCCCTTATCCTTTTGCTCTCTAAATACAGGGTTATGTCCAATATTCTGCCTCTGTCTTACTAGAAGTGATTTTACAACGGTGGATTATTCTACAATATGTTCATTTTTTCCCAGGCACCAGTAATAGGAGGTAATTTATACGTCCAGTGGAAGCCAGAATTTCTTTCCAGTAATTTCTCCCAGTTATGTTTATCAATAAGTATCTCTCAGCAAAATGCCAAATCTCACAAGCATGTTTGGAAAGTCAAATATGTTTGTGTAATACAAACCTATGTCATGTCAGGAATTAGTTTGACTAATAGGCCTTTAATTAAATCCTTGTGGGGTCTTGGTGTTAATAATAGACCCAGTTTCCAAAAAGTTTAATTTATAAGATAAATTCACAAATATATCCGTCTAATAAATCTCTCCTACGTCCAATATTTGTCCTAGAAACAATAACAGGACAGATAATTTATTAGATTATTTCCTATTGCATTATAATGACTATGCTTGATACTTTAAACGTATCCTTCAGAGCCCTGGAATGACAGAGGCTATAACTAATGAAGATAAAGATTTCCAGGGCTCATTGATCCAGGACAGACATACTTACTGTAACTTTCAGACCTACATGTAATCACAGAAATATTTCCCCAGAGAACACAAATTATAGATGACTCTAAAACTGCCATCGGAGATATTTTGCAGAAACCACAACAGGAAATGTTTATTTTCTCAACTCTAATAACTTTTTCACAATCCAAATTATTTTGTATTTTTGAGAAAATTACATTAATTCCCAATTAAATTTTTTCTTGCAACATATATCACATTTATATAAGTATTTTTATTTCTCTTTACTAACTTTTCTTAAGTCAGCTCATTGATTTCTCACTTAAGTGGGCAGAGTGTAGGAAACAAAATGCCACCTAAAATATTTCCGTTTGTCTTCCCTTCCAGCATGCTTGGAATAGAGCACAGCATAAAATCAATTCCACCCTGGCATAAACACACGGGAATCTTAATTGCAGCTAGGAGAACAAAGGTGCCAGGTTTCAGATGTAGTCCCAGCAACCAGAAATGCCATTCTAGTATCTGTAAACACTTTTCAGAGAGTTGGACCTATCCCTAATTTATTGAGCTACCACCCATCAAATTCAGAGAGGTCGAAGGAAATCTGCTCTTGCTGTCCTTTTCCTACGGAACATCTGGTTGTAACATTCTCTTCCTCCAATTGCAGAGGTCCCAGGTTTCGGTTCTTTAAAGTATATTTGTTTTACTTAACGCTGATCAAAATATTTCTAGTTTTTCATACTGAACAAGTCAGTTCCAGGTAAATCTAGTGAGAGTCCATATGACTGGCATGGAAACTGCACAGGCCCTTCCTCATGTGAATCCATGGATGGCTTCACTTAGCTCAGGCTGAAGTGGGAAGAAAAGGGGTGGAAGACAACAGCTGAGGAAAGAGATTTGTTATGTTTTGATCAAGTTTGCTGGAAGGCTTAGAAATGCTTGACTTATTTCTAACTCTACTGGATAGAATTCAGCTCTTAATGGCCTTCTCAGCGTTGCTCTCTCAGTATAAGGTCTATGCAGGCACAGCCTTTGGCATGTGCTTTTGAGGTCAGGCAGCTGCTCTGACCCCAAAGGCTACTGAGCAGAAGGCAAGATAGCCACCCACTTCCTTGAGAGTCTGAGAAATAAAATGCACCAAAAAGAAAATACCAGCTTGGGTTGCCGGTGATTTTTAGAAGGAAATCTGATTTGCGACCTGAGGTTTGGCTTGCAGCGCTGTGTGTGCATGGATTTCATAGCAGTGGAAATGAGGCACTTAGGAACCTTGGCTAGTGCTGGCCCGCTCTGGGCAGCTCTCCCCCAGGAAATCTCACATCTCCTCGCAGGCCCAAGCAGCACCTCTGCTCCAAAATCCTTTGCATGGTATTGTAGGCAGAGAACTTTGGCACAAAACAGCACAACTATTCAGCCCTAAGGAGTGTTTTGAAAAGCAGGGGACAGAAATAAGTTGGTGAAGTTGTTTCCCAGTGACTCAGAAAAATCATTGTGTCTGAGGACTTGTACTCATCTCTAATCCAATGAGAGGAGCACGTGCTTGGCTTTTCACACACAGCAGGCATTAAAATCCCAGCACAGAGAGATCAGTGTTTCTCTATCACACTTATTTGTTTTCTTCTGCAAAGTACATCTCTACCCAGGTATGGAGGACCAAAATGAGACCAAGTCCCTGCAACTGCGGAAGTGATAGAAATGTAAGGTACAGAGCATTTCTGCTTCTGTTTCCCTGCTCATACACAGAGGAAGTTGCAAAACATTTCCCCCAAACTTGTAACAAGCTTAAAACAAGATGCAGAAAAGACCCAAAGCCACAAACTACAACATAAAACAGGAGGAGAGCAGGAAAGCTAACAGGCCGAGAGACGCCTAGGGCTTCTGCAAGCAGCAAGGGAATTTGTGAGGTGCTAATTCCTGGGTGATCCTCAGCAGTGGGCTGTGCTTCGTGCTGTGGCTGGAGGCAAAGAAGAGGTGACAGGTCCCTGACTCTGTCATCTGATGAAAAACTTATGCCTGACCCTGAGCTTGATGATTTAGTGCCGGTTGTGTGAGCAGGACTCCCTGAGCAGGCTCCAGAGAAAATGCTAACACCAGCTGGAGCGCCAACACAACCAGCTCTGCGTCCTGCCGCTGGCCGGGGCCAACTTCCAGCGCTCCAGAAGAAGGTAAAGAAAACTTTCAGAAGCCAAGTTACGTAACATTTACACAACGTTATAAACTAACACAGCTCTGGTTTGTTTTTTTGTTCCCATGAACATGATATGACTCAATGGAAACTACTCTGTGGGAAGCAGGCAGCCCATTCTGAATCCTAAGCTTCCAGAAATAAGATACTCTCTAAAGAATTTGGAAACAGCATACCTGTTGGAGGGATGAGCCCAGCTCAAGACCCTGAGCTGAAGAAACCTGGAATTTGGGAACAGTTGAAAAAAAAGCAACCTGCCTCTGGTCTGGCTGTTGCAATTATGGTAGCACTGGACTGGACCCAAACCATGCATCTACATAAGCTGTGTGTCAATATAACAGCATTCATGTTTACTTTGAAACAAAACAGAATAACCCTATAGTGGGAAATGTTTCTTTCCTTCTGAGTATTTCTTAATGTTTGCACCAGCATTCCTTAAATCCCGTTTCAATTGCTACTTATAATCCTAACGTGGTGTTTGAAATCTGTCTCTGAATTTCAGGGTGTGAAGCCAAGTCGAATCTCTTGTCTCCCCATCAGCTCTCCTGACAAGGATAAAGAAGGACAAAATGTTACACAGGCTTGTTGACGGAGGTGAAAGTTGGTGGCTGCCAAAGATGGTTTCTGGAAACAGTGCAAACCCTTCACTGAAACCTCATTGGCGTGCAAGACAATCTTTGCTTTTTACTAGTAGGCCCAAAACTAACATTTTCATAATAATTTTCCAGTATCAAAGTGATAGTTTTTATCCAAGACAGCTGAATACTACAGAACTGTGTAACAACAATTCAGTGCCAAACATATGCTATGTATATATTTTAACACCTTTGATAATAATAAAAAATGCATGTTCCTAGCAGTTTTCTCAACTTTCATTCAATAACAACATCCTCGAGTTGATGCTTTTTGTTTTCCTTTCATATTATTACGAACCTGTGTTTAATTCTCAGTGCCAGTTTGGCTTTTTAACCTCTCTTTCTACATTCCACTAGTAATGTCTGATTAAGAAATTAGCCTTTCAAGTGCTATAAAAAAATCCAAGAAATACAGTAACACAATACCATGGAAAACTGATATAATCTTTTCAAAACTATAAAAATTGGTCACCCAAAGGAACATCTGCACGGTAAAAAATTTTAAACAAACTGGAAGGGAATCAGATAGCTCATAAAGAACCAAGCAGCTAGAAGAGCCATTGGTCGTTTACATATTTTGCTGTCATCCTGACTTGGAGAAGACTATCATTTTGAAGCACATTTCTTCAGTTTTAGTTACCAGCATCTGGAACGAATTCCAGGATGGAACACTGAAAGTTTTTAAAAGGAAACTCAGCCTTACAATAATTATTCCTTAAATAATTAATATGGTGAAAGTGCCAGATGTAAAAATATGAACAAAATAAAGTAAAATATGCTCCCAGGTATCACTCAAATCCCTGACGTACATCTGTCTGTTTTCTCAGTTCATTAATATCTGTTGTAGTCTCAGGTATTTTCTTTTTATGTAAAAATTTCCACTTGCTTGTTACGTCTTCTGTCTTGCATTAGAGTTATTGCTTTACCTCTCAGGATAACTGTCTGTGTGTATTGAGGGACTGTGGGTCTACTGTAATACAGGCTTTCCTCCAGCAAGAGGTAACAGGGTGTTCATCTTTTATCCAGCAGCACAGGAAACTTTTGGTCCGATGGATGTTCAAGAGGAACATCGTCCTGAAAGTGTGGTTCTGTGGTGGCACCAGGGCTTTGCCAGCACGGTGCTCTTCACTGGGCCCGGGTTTCATTCACAGACACAAGATAGGATGCAATGAGACCCAGGTGTTGGGGACTGCTGTGCTTGGGAGAGGACCAGGAACCCAAAGACCAGGCAATTCTGTCCTACCTTCACTCTCTGCTCACGCTTTCAAAGCAGCAGGATGAAGGCAGCAGAGGGAGGGCAAACATCACTGTAGATTAATACAAGGTCGTTTGACGGCCTGTTCTTTTCAAATTCCCTCTTTGTAAGTGAATCCACCGGATGTGCAATGCAGTTCAGCAAAGAGTTGCACTTAACTCACTCAGGAGAACCCAACTCATTGAAAACTCCTGGAACACCTAACAAGATCCCACCAAAGCCCCAGACATTCATTTGTTTCCACTAATGCCCTCCCTCCATGCCTCCACAAAGAAGATGTCTCCTCAGAGCTCCACTGAGAACTCTCAGCACCGCCAAGCGTTTTTGCAGATTAATGCTTTTCTGAATGTTACTAATTAGGGCAGGCGACTATATAATGAGATGCTTACAAAGTTTATTCATCACTAAAAATAAATGTTAAGCATCTGGCTTGCAGGCTACTCCCATGTGCCACTCAGGTCTGTGTGCTGTAGAGCCAGATGGAGCTGGAGGGACACCAATCACAGCACAGGGGGATAACATGTCTTAAAACCATGGTTAACTTAAATAAGCAAGTTGCCATCCCTCCGTAAATCCCACATCTACCACCAGATGTGTGACAAGGCTATTGCACGGGGCTTTCTAGTTTGGGCTCCCCTGCTCCAGTGGGGCAGAGGAGAAAGTTGGCCGCCCACGGCCAGAGCTGTCTCTCCCTTGCACAAAGCCCACTTGTCAGCAAAGCCACTCTGTTGGTGACCAGCTGAAAAGAAAGCCCTGATGAGTCACAAAGCCAAAAACCATCAAATGGGGCTATGCTAAGTAAACTCTCCTCCTGTCCCAGGCAGTGGTGGAAATGACTCATCTCCTTTACAAAGCTTGAGGGAGATTTTCTCTCTGCCATGCTGACCAAATGTTAAGTGTGTTTCTCAAGAGGGTTTTTGCAGTGAAACCACTGGCGATGTTTGTTTACAAGCCCCAGTTTAATTACTCAGATCTGAACAAGGACACTGTGTTTCCTGGAAGCGTTTTTTAGCCTGTGTACAGGCTGACAGAGAAGGTGGGATTGACAGGTGGATACTTGATTTTTTCTTTTTGTCCCTGAGCAATGATGTGAAGGAGCAGCACTGTTCTGGTGTCATGGGCTTCACGTTGACTGGGAAAGCAAGACTTGGGACATACCAGGCTCTGGGGGAAGGGAGGTCACTCCTCATCCAAGTGAAGAGGGAGGGAGGGCAAACTACCCAATCCACCATCAGCAGAGAGAAGGAAACAAGGTGGGTTTTCCCAGAGATGGCTGAGTCAAACCCTCTAGAAAAGAGGAATATTTAAACTGTATTTCTGTTTTTTAATGGTCTTAAAGACTGCCTTCAGATTAGAAACCTTGTTTTGCCGAGCACTGCTGAGCACAAATACAGAAGCTGATTTCTTGTGCTGCAAGAGCCTGCCATCCAAGGAAGCAATGCACAAAGGTGGAACTGATAGAGGGGATAATTTTAACCATGGAGGTAACTTTTTCCACACTTGAGGTTTGTTCCTAGAAAAGAGTACAAGGCGATCAGTTCATATTTGGACCTGGAGCACCCCCAAATTCTACACTTTTGGATTCATGGGTGTTTTTTATTTGGTTCCTTTTATTGCTAAGGAGACCTAATCGTGTATGGTACTTCCAGGAATCACCAAGTACAAGTACACTATATAGATTAAACCATTACCATAAGAAAAATAAACCTTTCCTCTGAAACAAGAAATCCCCAAAGAAATCTGAGAGGTCTTTAAACCAGCAGTGAGCCTTTTAGTTGCCTATTATCTGAACACGGTTCAGTGTTGAGTTCCAACACACCTACCAGTTCCAAAACATGAAATGACTGGACAGACAGAGTAAGATTTTCAACCTGTCTGACCCCCTGAAATACAAAGCTTCTCAGAGAAACTGCAGCACAGAAGCAACCCACAGTGCTCCAACCTTGGAGAACAGCAAGTCCAACCTCAAGACACAAAGCTGCAGGACACATGACTCCCGAGGCCCCACTGCTCACTGAGCAGGCTGATGCTACATGTTCCAGACTTCCTTTCTGTCTGCTGCCATCCCCTGCCCTCAGAACCCTTGATGTGGGGTGGAGCACATAGGAAGAGCTGCCCGAGGCAGTGGTGGATGTGATCCCCACACGTGGGTGATAAGCAGAGGCACAGCAGAGTGTCAGGAAGGATGGGTTTGTGGTTATGTGGTTCGCCCAAGGCCAAGAAAATCAGTCTCCACCACAACATTTTTGCTTTGTTGGAAGCAAGACCTTTCATGTGGCTGTAAGGCTCTGAGAGCAGGAGGCAGCTTGGTGCTGTGCTGGTGGGAGCTGGATAGCTGGGATCCATGAGGATCCAGACAGGCACATGGACAGAGGACAGTGACAATTTTATCGCTGTGTTAAGAGTCAGGTTAGACAAAAAAGGATGGATTATGGAAAGTTAGAGCAAAGCTGGGAAACATTTCGGGAGGTTTAGTAAGAGCAGATCAAAGGTGTCCATCTCAGAAGGGAAAGGCACTTGAACACATTTTGGTTATGGACACCATCTCCAGCTACATGGAATCACTGGAGACTTCTTCCCACATCACCCAGTGGAGGAAGAGAAGCCAAGGAAAACCAGACTTGGAAGGCAGAGAACAGCCCAGACCATGAGTCTTGTGGGGCAAAGCATGTGCAGGTGGGAGGACACTTGCCAAACCAAACCCAGGTCGTCCTGCCGTAGGGAGGTTGGGAGAAAGGTTCAACCAATGCCTGAAGAGACAGGTGGAATTCTCATGGCCCATCCGACCAGAAAGGACCAAACTACTTTCATTCATACATCCAGGATCACAAGGAACTGTCCACATACAGCCTCTATAATGGTTTAGTCCAGCTGGAATGAGCCTGAATGCACAACTGAAGAATTGGGTTGAGGGAGGTGAGCTATAGGATGCTGCCTTGGAGTGCTTGGCAGGATTTAATCCATGATTCCCCAAGGTAAAATGTAGGTTGACAAAGTGGTGAGAGTAAATAAAACAGCTGATGCAAATGAGGACTGGCCAAATGAGAAGTCTATTAAGTAAGAGACATAATGCACCCACTTGAATGTGTTCTACTTCCAGCATATTTCCTATATTCAGCATGTGTCCTATATTTCACCCTGCCAAATGACACATACAATATCTCGTCAGGATAGAATTAGGGTAGGAGTGCAGGCCCAGTAGCAACTCCTCATCAGTGCCTCAGGTGCAATGTTCCCTATTCTGGTTTAGAAACATAGAATCATGGAATGGTTTGGATTGGAAGGGACCTCAAAGACTACTTAGCTCCAATTCCTCCAGTCACGGGCAAGAACACATTCCACTAGACCAGGCTACTCACAGCCCCATCCAGCCTGGCCTTGGACACTTGCAGGGATGGGGCATCCACAACTTTTCTGGGCAACCTGTTCCAGTTTCTCAACATTGTCACAGTAAAGAATTTCTCCTGAATATCTAATCTAAACCCTCTACCCTCTTTCAGTTTAACCCATTACCCTTTTTTCTGTGACCACATACCCTTGTAAAAATTCCCTCTCCGACCCATCTCCAAAGCAGGGTTAAGCTAAACCACCTGAGAGCAGGCTTAGGACAGAAATGTATGTCCACATGGGTAACTGCTGCCTGATGCCAGCACTGGGGCCACTGCTCCACAGTTTTGGGACTAAATGGAAGAACTGATATGAAGGAGAAAGCACATGATAACAGAGACATGGAGTCAGGATGGCACCACAGTGAGAAAGTCAAATTGCTCCCACCAGAAATATTTTGTGGGTGGCATGAAAATATTCTTTCTGGCTTTTGTCCATTTTTATTGACAGAACCATCAGTTGCTATCACCTGGGAATTTTTGTTCAGTTTGTTTAGCTATGATTTATGGCATAAGTTTAAAAAACTCTGAACCAATAAATACATAGTATTATTGGTTTGGTACAGAAAAATTATCTTTCCTGACAGCACTAAAAGACTTTGCCCACTGCAGTTCCTGAAGCCCTGAAATACAGCTTTTGGGCTCTGGCTACAGGGGCGGTTCGATGCTTCACTCTTTCATTTAGTCCAAAGGAAAGCAACCTCTCAAACAGAGTCAGGGTCTCGTGTCCAGTACCTAACAAATGGAAGGGGAATGGGAGAGAGACAGAGCACATTCCACAGCCTGGTGTGTTTAAGGAAAGGGGTATAGCTTTCACTCTCCTGCTGTTAGACAATAATGCGCTGACTGAAAATGTCAAGCTTCAGTTTAAACAAAATAAAAGACTGGAGGGCCCAGAGCAGAGAATTTAAACACATATTAATTAAGGCTGGTAATACCCTGACATTTGCTGGATTTTTAATAAACTGATTAATATTTCTCCTTCATATTTCCATGACATGAAATCGGTGCAGCACAATTAATTTCAACAAGTTTTGGTCAAAGGGTGCTGAAGGAAAATGAACATGCAGCGTCACAGATTTGAATTACAAGTACCCTCACTCTGAGTGAATAATGTGGAAACCCGTTGCCCTCCACATGAGAAAATTGCTGCTCAGGACCTTGAGAGGAATTTATTTACTTTCAACAAGTGATTAACTTAAAGAGTAATAATTACACAAAAAGAAGAAGGCAGAAAGAATAAATTGTTACAGTGCCCTCAAGAATGGAACAGAATGGAGTGAAAGATCCGCAAATGTGGAAGCACAACACTTAGTGCGTGTTAACATGAAGTCTCAGCTTTGTGTGTTCACAATTAAACAACATGGAAAAAGAATGTTTTGGGGAAGATGTTGAAGGTTCAGTTGTTATTGTAGCAACGAGCACTAGAGTAACATCTCTTTACTAGGTTTTAACTCTTCAGTGGCACTTATGCCAGTGGTCCAGAAGTCACCAGTGCCCAACCAGAGCAGCAACGCTTCCACACAACTTGTCATTCAGTGTCATAGGTTGCTGTCAATGTTTCAAATCTCTCTGGGATAGCTCCTTCCTCCTTTGTTAACTACAACAATATTTCTTTACGTGATGAGAGGATTCAGTCATAGCCTGGGTCCCTGTTGTGCAAACTTTGGTTGAAACACCCAAGAAGCAGAGGTCTGGCCCGGGGCCATCTGGGAAGTTTAAGCGTGAGCTACAGCTCGGGACAAAAAGGCACAGCAATAACACAAGCCACTCTGCTGGTAAAAATTGAGATACAGAGCACAACCCCAGTGCCTGAAGAAAAGCAACTGCACCAGCGCTGACTCTTGCATCACTTAATGTGTTCTAACACACTTACTCAATCACAGCCATCCTGAAAAAGTCACATGCACATGACCGTGCTCTCCTCCTGCTAGTAAGTGAAGTTTGTGTGCACTGGGGGTCTTAGCTTTGCTTAAAGAAACCCTGGGGTGCAGTTATTGTAGAAAGAAATGGACTGAGAATGTACATTCTGTAATAAAGAGAAATTTTTTAGCATTTAAAATGTTAGTTCTCACACTAAACACATGGCATTCAAATCCTACACATAAGAAAGTTCAAGCAGAGAACAGCTGGACGTCCTCTTTTCAGATTTTAGTGAAATTCTAGATTTTGAAAATAAAGTATTCCCATTTCTCCACTTTTTTTTTTAAACTATCAATCTACAAAATTTTGAAATAAAAACCTGAGAATCTTAAAATGTAAATAAACTGCAGATGAACAAAAGTGAAAGATATTTCAAATAAACATTAGAAGGGGATTTTTTCATTTGACTTCAAAGGGACAGAAAGTGGTTTTGTATTAGATTGTGGCTGTTGTTTTTATTATTCCCATTATTATTATTATGCTCTTATTATTGCCAGTATTAATAAAATACTTGTATCCACTGAAGCCTAAGAATGTCTATCAGAGACCCATGTGCTGGGTATTTTACTGATGTTTATTTGAAAGACTATCCTTGCCTCAAAAAACTTCTAATTTACTGTTGCACCCCAGGGAACAGAGAAGAGAAAGAGCTGCTTAGCACAGGAGCTGGATTATCCCAATGCCAGGAGACACATCAAACCTCAGTCCATCATCATCAGGGGTAACGCAGGAGACCTGCGGTGACCCAGGCGAGATCAAAATGCCACTGTGGCTTAGCGAGCACTAGACCTGACCTGAAGAGCCTGCAGATTAAACAGATGCAGAAATGGCTGAGAGGAGAAGAAAAGAGACAGGAAATTACTGATTCAGTCCTACAAATTAGGAGGTAAGAAGCTTCAGCACTGGGCAAGCAGAGCATGGCATGGTGGGAGAGTTCCCCAAAGTCATCCAGATACAGAAGCTCCGTGTTGTCCCATCCTGGTATTAAAACCACAAGGACATTATTTGCAGATGGCACAACACATGGCAGGGAGGTGTGTGAGAAGTGCTTGCAGAGGCAGAGAGTGATGGGACAAGGAGGAACGGTTTCAAACTAAAAGGGGAGGGATTTAGATTTGATGCTGGGAAGAAATTCTTTGCTCAGAGGGTGGTGAGGCACTGGCACAGGTTGCTTGGAGATATTGTGGGTACCACATTCCAGGTGTTCAAAGCCATGCTGGGTGGGACTTTGAGCAACCAGAGAGAGTGGCATTGGAATTTGGGGCTTTGGAACGATAATCTTTAAGGTCCCTTCCAGTCCAAACTGTTCTGTGATTCTGTGATTAATTAGCATGGCTCAATGTGCTACCACCACCCCTCTAGGCCATGGTCACTGATTATATGGATGTTCTTACTGAAACTGGGAAGTTTTACACCTACAAAAACCGCCTTCCTCGGGGTCTGTGCCAAAGCTTCCTACTTCTAGAGCAGGCTGAGGGCTTTGTTACCTGCCTAGGTACCTAGACCCAAGCTCTGGTCCCAGCCCTTCCCTGGAAGCTGAGCTCCTTCCAGCAGAGGTCGAAGGACAGGAGACCTGTTTGCTTTTACACCTCCAGCACTTCCCACTTGGCATTGTAATGTCACAGTATTGATTTAAATTGATACATCAGGCTGCAAGTTGCAGCAGAACAAATCTGCTGCAGGAGGCCTCTGGGGAAGGATTTTCTGCAGCCCAAATCACTCCTGACTTCTGCCCACAGCTCCTCTGGAGGCTCTGGGGCTGCTGACAGCTCCTTGTGCTGCCATGGATGTCAAAAAACATCATCTCCCAGATGCTGGAGATCATGCTCATACCCTGGTATTTTTTGAGGCATACAAGGAAGAAGCTGAAGAAATTTTTGAATTTATGTAGTCATGTTTCCCCTCTTACTCTGTACCCTCAGCTCTGCAGGTGACAAAAGAAGATGGTTCCTCCCTCCACAGCCAAACAAGCATTCCTGGGGGAGAGCTTTTGTACAATCACACTCATCACTTAGGTTTCATCCAGCCCACACAAGCCCACAGAGGATGTGCGGAGAGATTCCTTCCAGTCTCTATTGGACATTACCAGTGTCAATCATGGCACACAGACTACAGCCCTCCTGTCTCCACTTTAAATTAAGTCCTAAAATATGGGCCAAATATGATGGATTTGTAAACAGCTGCTTAGGGGAGGAAGTGCTGGAGGAGATTCATTACACTGCGGTCTGACAGCTGATGCTGAAGTATTGCAAAACCCATGGGGTTTCCAGAAGGAGCTTGGCATTAAATATGTGGTGAACGAGCAGTACAGGCTGAAGAAGCCGTGGCACCCTGGACAGACAGATATGAAATAGAAATTACCAAGGATGGTGATGGCCACAGAAAGAATAGGGATCTAGGAAATACCCAGCCCAGTTAGAAGAGATCTGGGACGTGGAATAGATAGGAATATTGGATCCCAAATAAGAGGAGTTCTGCTCCTTTACTTAATTTCTAGGGCAGTCCTCCTTATAACTCATGCAACTCAAGAGATAAGCTCTTTTTGACAGATGTTGGTGATTCAGACATTGGATTTATAGCTTGTTTTACAGGACTGGGAGTCTGGAGGCCTGGATTCTTGTCTCTTGACTCTGCTGTGGATTTTCCGGATAACCCTAGTGAGTTGCACAGACCCACCTCCCAAGCGTGGCAGCCTGGAGTTGAGTGCACAGAGCCATAGTCAGCCCCAGGGCTGGTTGTAGGAATCCCTCCCACAGCCTACAGGGCCGGCTTTGCAAATAGGGAGGCTGGCCCCAGTTGTGCGAGCCTCCATTTCCTGAGCTGTTGTTAACGGTGTTATCCTTCCACAAGCTCGTTTCAGAGGCTCGGTTTATTCATGTGCACAAAGAATAACAGCAGGGAGAGAGGGATGGAAAAGGGAGCCAGATAAAAGCATTATCTGAAAGCTGCATCACCACATAGGCAAGTGGATTTGTATCAGAAGGGGCAGAGGAAATTGTTGTTTCCCCCACCTCCCTCCAGTCCTTCACTCACAGCCACCCCAACAGAGACCTGACCAGAAAGAGACTGAGTTGATACTGAAAAAGAGAAAAGAGTCACTCCTCAGGATTATCTGGGACTACCCCAAATAAACCCACAGAAAACAGGCTCATAAGTACTTGGTGCTCATTCAGCACAAGTCATCTGATAATATTGGGGCAGCTTACCATGTCTGGCTACAGAGCAGCAGGCCCAAACATTTCTGAATAGCAGGCTAAGTTAGATGACTAAATATGGTATTTTTTTATGAACTTGGAGGACCCACTTTGGAGTGCTTGGCCCAGGATTGATTCCTTTTGAGACCTAGGCCTTTGATCTCACTGCTAGACAAAATAATTAAAGGAACTGAAATACAATCAAGGTTTCTTTCCAGCTTAAAAAAAAAAAAAAAAGAAAAGAAAACTTGGATATCTTTGTTGGAGTCTTCAGATAAAACATCACCTAGAAAAAAAACCATGGTGTCTCTTGAGCTTATTCCATCAGCTCCCTTCTTTTAAACTGACATGTGAAGCTGCTCAGATCTTTTACTGGGAGGCAAAAAATTGGAAGCATCAGGTAATGTCCAAGGGATGCACAACTTAAAACCAGACTTTTTTTTTCCCACTAAGGACCATTACCTAAAATGCTCCTTTCCTACTGAATACCTCAGCTGAGGGATTCGGCTTTGAAAGGGGGCTTCTGTTTGGAAAGAGGGTTTTCTTCGTTGTTGGACACACAGATTTGGTCATTTCAGTGGTGCTTTGTTTTTTCTCACCAGCCTGTTTGATGGGTTCACGTTAGTGACATAGGGATGGTCTGCATCCCTCACAAAACACGCAGGAAAATCCAGATCTGGAGCAGGACGGAGAAGAGGTCCAAATCCCGAGGCTGGGGAAGGATTTGATGGGTTCCTGCTAGCTCCTGCCACCCAGTCTGAGGCCTCAGGACTAGGTCAGAACAGCCTAGTGGCACTTTTCTCCTCCTCAGCGCAGAACTGGAGTGGCAGAGTGCTTGAGGGGGTTTCCTTTCGGTCCAAAGGTGCCAACTGGAACCACACTTGGATTTCATACTATAAACTGTCCCAGATTAACCCTACCAGGAAAGAATATCTGGAAATATTACATTATCAGGGGGCAGGGTGTGAACTTTGATATAAGAATATGGGGGGTGCTGGAATGAGATAATCTTTAAGGGTCCCTTTGAATCCCAACAATTACATGATTCTGTGAATTTGGAGTAAAGAGCCAAAAGCAGACATGCCATAGTAACTTCAGTCACCTCTCTGGAGACTTCAGGTTCTTCAAGTGGGCTGCATCACTCATGAGGACTGAAGGAGTCACCTCTAGGTGTTTCAGCAGAAAATTTCAATGCCTAGAGAGCAAGGGCTGAGTGAAGCCTCTGCTGCTACCAACAATCAAACCCTGTCTCTTGGCTTAAGCTGCTGTTCAAGAGCCAGTGCCTGAAAGTTTAGTGAAAAACCAATATCTTCCTAAAAGGGCACTGGCTTTATCCTTCACACTCACCTTCTATCATGAGAGAACTTTCTCTCCCTGTCCCCCCCACCTCCACCTTTCCCCATGTCTTTATTTCCTGCTTTCCTTTTTTTCCTTTCATTCTGAGATCCTGGCGAGGTAGGGAGGCAGAAGGCTGGATTTCCTCATCACTGAGCCAGTTAAAATGGCTATTTTGGTGACGATCCCAGCCTTGGATATGTTGCCAGCACTGAGGCAAACCCAGTGTGACCACACAGTCAGTGAATCCTGGGCTGGCTTTGAAACCCCTTGGAGCAAGCACATCCCACTCCTTGCAAGCGCTTTGTACAGCATTCCTTAATCTTACATTTTGTTCTCTGGGAGTACATTTGTTATTAATCACTGGCTTGCACATTAATACAGTGCTTTATAACAGTTAAACCAGATATTCCATCCTAGCAACTCAAATTAATATTTGTTTGAATAATCTATTTAAGATGATGTCTGGCCAGCAGTGTGGTCTGGCTGGAAGCACTCTGCTCTCCCAAGCGGACGTTTTCATTTGGTTTGTTCCATATTTTATCCTCTGCTCTTATTTTACATCATCCCCCCCAAATCTTCCATTCAAATTGCTTTCTCCAGCAGTGGTTCCTCTTGCATTCAGCCCATGAAGGTCAAAGTACTTTTTTTCATTGCTTGTCCTAATCCTCTGGGACAAATGGCTCTATTGAAATGAAACATTTTTGAGGAACTTATTTTTGTAGCTTTTTGTACTACTTAAGATAAGAACTGAGATACGTATTCTGAGTACAATATATCTATGTTGCATGAAACAAATTATGCTGTTTATGTGTATATATGTGCATCTGCATTTATTCTATCACTTTTCAGCATGGCAGTTGATGTGTCATCACAGTGATGCTGTTTTAAGGATTGTCTTCTGCAAGATCAAAGTCCTCCTGTGTTAATTAAATTCCCCCGATAAAAATTACGCAAAACTAAAGAATAATCAGATACTGATTTGGAATGGATACAAATGTTCTCCTTTTTTGGAAGAGTTGAAGTGTGAAGCCAAGTCCCACAGAACAAACTTTTCTCTAAAAAACACAAATGAGCAGCAACTCATGTCCAGTAGTAATTTCTCCACTGAATCCAGTCAGAGTCTGGTCCAAAGTCCTTTGGAGTTTTGAGAAAATATAAAGCTTTTCTGGCTTAGGTTGGCCACAGACTGCCTTGGAAAACAAAATTTTCAGAACTGTTCATTTTCAGAATGTTGCACGGGTAAAAATTTGCTTTGACAACACCCCTCTGAGGTACAGGGATCAGGGTAATGTGCCCTGACTTCACACAGTGCTGTGAACACAGCCTGTGCAGTGGGAGTCAGCTTTGCCCGGTCAGCTCTGGACCAGATCCACAGAGAATAAATGGATGGAAAGAGGTGAAAACACAAGATCTCCAGACCTCAGGATTTTTCAAAGCCTTAGACACTACACGTGCCCTGGGACATCATGGTTCCTTTCTAGCTAAGTATGTTTTCAGAAATCTATTTCCAGCTACTCTGACTGCAAAAAGTGTGAATGACTGTTTCCCAATGTGTACTAAGATAAGGACTATATTGCATTACATAAAATTTTCCCCTCATCTAAGAAACTGTTTTCTGTAGCACTTTTCACTGAGACTAAAAGATACCTTTTCTTTTCCAAGAAGAACAAATTATTTTTTTTCCAGTTACAAAACAGCATGTAAACAACAATGACCAGTTTAAAAATTCCCTCCTTGACCAAGGCAAATCAAGGTGGGTTTTTAAAAGTATCCTCAATTGAGATTAATGGATTCTTTCCTTGAAAAGCTGCATTTAAATTGATAACCACAAAAAAAGACTTCCAAGAGCAAGTTGCACAAACCATCACATCACAGAGGATTCCCTTAATTTGAAGTCTTTCCAAAAGAAGTGAGTATCATTGATACTGGGTATGTCTGATTCCCTGTTTAATTTATATTAGTCATATAGTGGTTGCTAGAAGAAGGCAGCAGAAACCAGAGCAGTGATCTGCCTTTGTATATTGCTTAAGGATTTCCCTATCCAATTTCAGACAGGGATATTTATTCCTGGAGACACAGACTGTAGCATATATCCATCACACACATATTCACATTCACCTACAGCTGCATTAATCCAAGCACACACTGCGCAACTGTTGCAATTTATATGTCCCTTTATGATAATAAAGTACAAAGCATTAGTACATTGCCAAGATCCATGACCATCTCTTAAAAAAATCCATTGCCATGTTCTCCCTGGTATTCCAGAGAAAGACAAATCCTGAGTCTGATGAACCTTGCACTCTCCTGACTCCACATCCACCTCTCCTAGAAGCCAAATCTAGACTATGAAAATCCTCTCCCCAAGGATGAAGAATTACCAGAGGGCCTCAGCAGCCACAGGACCATATGAGAAATCAATCTATTCAAACTGACCATCCAGCAAAGATTTCTGCGCATCCGTGAAATTTTCACTCAATCAAAAATGATAATAGCAAAACAGTGGCCCATAATTCGTATACCTGGCAAGATATTTTCTCCTTGAGGCCAGAAAAGAGGATGAAGAACTAGAAAGATCTAGTTACAGCTGTGTCCATTTGTAGATATGTAGAAAAGCTACTGTGTTGTAAGACAGATTGGGAGTTTCAACCAGATATTGATGGGTTGTTGGATCACTGAACACAGAGCATCTTTACTAGAATACAACCAGAATTTACACAAAGGAGACGCCTTTAAACATTTGCAATCTCTTTTTATGTACAGCTGTTAGGAGGATGTAACAATTTTATCATTCTGTTCTTATGTGTAAGACCTTGTCTTTGGTCCAGGACAAACCTCTTCTATCAGCTCACTTCTGAAACTGAAGAGTTTTCAGCTAATCTTTGTAGAAATCTATTGCAATCAAATTTGTTCAGTACCCCATACTTACTTTAAAAGCTCTTTTTGTCCATGACCTTGGTGGGAAAGCAGTATGCTTCATTACTATTTTTCTTCTGTATTGTTTATGTTGAAAAGCAGCTGGTCCTTTATGAATATCCCACTATTTGACTCAAAGACTGAGTGTTTTAGCTCTCTTTAGGAGTTTTGTAATTCCTCTTCTAACAGACACTTCCCTTGACCTCACTCCCACCCTCACCATCCACAAAAGATTTACAGAAAGGGTGGAATGGGGATTTGAAAAACAAAAATGGTGCATGATTTTCATCCTGCATCACTAGAAGGCGATTTCTAACTATCAGTGGGGCCAAAACGCACACAGTACAGACTGAGCTCATAAAAATCTATTTCTCACTGATTTATGGAACTGAGGGGAGAAGAAGGGAAGGAGAGATTTCTCCTGAAAAACTGAGGGCATACTTTATGGTGCTAGGGTTTGCTTTTAATAAAACTTTTGGAAAGAAGAAGCGGGAGCAAATGTTTCCGGGTTTTGGTATTATCGTTAAAAAGTTCCAGTATTTGTTAAAACCTCCTCTAACACTAAGCCCTTGCAGCTCCCGATTAAGTCCATGGGAACTGCCAGCCCTTCCAGAACTGGATCCTCTAAATGCTGGCTTGTGGTAACCAACTCCACATACAGCCAATTCCCGAGTCTTTATCCAGGTTTTACTCAGCCTTTACTCAATCAAAGCTCTCGCTTAGGGGCAGTAAATAAGGACTTTAGGAACTGGCCCAAAGGATAGGTTCCACGGCATGCAAGGCAACTCTTATTAAGTGTGGGCGTTAGTCAGCAATAAACCCTCCTCCACCTCTTAAACTTTTGGTGTTCCCACACGGGAAGCTATTGAAAGCCTGTGCTTTGTAAGTTCAATTCCCTTTGCTGGCTTATAACACAGCTGCTATATATTATCTTATATATTTGACCACAAAGGTGCATTCTATAGGCAGGATTCATCCACTCCTGCCATCCCTTTTTATTCATTCACCGCTTTTCAGCATAATGTTTGGGGACCCTGTTCTCAGCCACTTGTACACTTCAGCACTTGAAACACACCAAGAGGGACAATCGCTTGACTGATATCTCCATCTCAGTATCTATACCCGTCTCTCTGTTTCTCTAGCTTTCTACCCAAGCCATTGTGTGCACCAATTGTGCTATCATAAAGCAGAGTGTTGGGCTGTTTTGTGACGATGAAGAACCGTGCAATCACAAGCTTTATTGCATACCATCCCATCCAGTGACCCCTGTTCTTATCATGAGAGCCCATTCAAGGGGAAATTACACCAGACTTCAGCAGGGAAAGTGTCCCTCTGTTTCCAGGCTATTCAGGACAAAAGGTGAGAACCACAGAACAAGCCTCTTCTGCTTTAATTGTGAAATGTTTTGAGCAATTGNAGAAAAAAAAAAAAGAAAAACTCTATTGAGATCAGGTGGTCCCATTTCCCAGAGATAAACAAGTTCAATAATATACTGGTCAACAGAGTTACCCTATCCTCAACAGGCTTTTGTTTTTTAAAAAAGGACTAAAATAACCACTTGGAAATGTTAAACCAAGGCATGGCATTTTAATATGAAAATGGAGGCCTAGTATATTTTTGGTCCCTCTGACAACGATTGCCCTCAATTAGATCACTTATACTCAGCAAATTGGTTGCTGCAAGGGGTTTGTGATCATAAAAATAATCATACATGGCAAGTTCCTTTCAAACCTGAGGGGTTTTTTGCTGTTGTTGGGGGTTTTTCTCTGCTTTTTGCTTATTGCCATAGTAACGACAAGTGCATATTTTGACTTGCTTCCAAAATGATATTCAAGATTGTTCTTTTTGTCCATTTTTAAGAGGAATCATTATGAATATTTGAATTATATTTTCCAATTAGGTGAACTGGAGTGTTTTCCAGCAACTCTGGTTTTTTCCCCTCATTTACAGAAAATGGGAAATTTTTATTACACCAAGGACTTTCAAGACAATAGCTACAGAGACAATTTTCCAGCGCTGTTTGTAATATCTAATTTAGTGCTAATTTTTAATGGACAGGGTTCCATGGGGATTTGTTTGCAAATTTCATCAACTTGAGTTCCTGCTTCATTTGCTGAAATGCAGTACTTGGAACTGACCCACTGAGCAGGAACACTCTTGTTCTTTTTAAAACATTGCTGTATACTACAATAAATAGTGACTGGTTATCAAAAATAAAATGCTTGATTGTCTACAGAATTGTAGCACACATTTCTTGAGTTGGATGAGCTGTTGATTTAGATTCACCACTGACACTGCTTAAACAAACACATACATTTCATTTTAAGCCTTGTGTTTCTTCAGAAGCCAATAGGACGTGCTCAGCTCAGAACAAAAGCAATTTTATTTTTTCATATTTGCCCTGGTAATACATTCTTCAGCACAGATCATGAGTGGATGAAAGCCAATCCAACTTGCCAAACCCACACTTTCACCCTCCTTCAGCAGCAAAGTGTCTGTCACTTGAAAAGGAATCCAAAGCGCTCAAATCTTTAAGGGATTGCTTAAGAAAGGCTTGATATGCTCCTGTCTCCGGACTCATCTCCAAAATATATGATGTTGAGGTTTTCCTAGTGACAGCAAGGGCCATTTCAGGTGAACTCCATAAACACACAACAGAAGGAAGCACTTTCAAACCCAGGAGCTCATTTTAGCAGAGTGTGCTTCTGGTGGTGCTGTTGTAGACACCTAGGACCTGCTGCTCAATGGAAATCAACATCTGCAAACTCTCCAGGGAGTAAATATTAGGGCTTGTTGCAAAATCAAACTGTGTCTTCCACCTCTAACAGCATAAACAGAGTTAACCTGCTGAACGTTTCTGCTCAGGGATGGAAATAGTCTCACACACTGAACTCACACAAGACCCATTTCCAAAAGGGGCTGTAGGTGGAATAGATCCTGAAACTCTAAAGGGTCATCCAGGGCCTTTCAACTTCACTTTCCAGTCTTGGCCTTGATATAGGATTGAGTCAGACTCCAGAGCCCCTGGATCTCTGAAAAGCCGTATCTACTCATCCTTGTTCATGCTTTGTAGAAGCACCTGGCCCCAAGAAACCTCCAAGATGAAACGTAGCAGAAATGTCCAAAGCATAAAGCATTATTTACGTGGCACAGGGGAAAGGAGCAGGAGTGGGGGGAGATGCAGTGAAAGGGAGTTTTTACAATGCCAAGGCATGATGGGCTCTTTGCAAACTAAGATGAAGGTTTGGGTCTGCCAAGTTTCTCCAGTCTCAGACTATGGCCGATTAGACCCACAGGCTCTTTTTTTTTTGGTAGAGTTTCAGGCTAAGCAGGCAAACTCAAACACTGTGCTATATCCATCCTCACTTTCATTACACCATGAAACAAGCAATTAAAAAAAAAAAAGAAACCAACAAACTGTTCAAACATGTTTGATCAGAAAGCACTTAAGCAACACAGAAGGAATCCACAGCTTTTGATATTACGTTAATACACTAATATCTTAATCCTTTACCAGTGACAGACTACACATTTAAATCCCTAATGGGACCTGGTTTCCAAATTACATTATTTAATGTTTATTCAGTGAATAATCCAAATAGTATTTAACACCACTGAAGAAAAAACACACACACCCCCTGGGTGGATTGTCTGCTTTTCCTTTGCTTCGTAATTACCCAACCAAGGGCCCTATTAAATAACTCCATTTTTTATGGTCTTAAAGTGAAATGAACCCTCTATTTGAACATTGCAGAAGAAACACTTCAGGCACACATGCACACTGTAAAATCCAGGTCCATGTCAAAAACTTTCCACTGATCAAGATTGTTTTGATCCATTTGAGGATTTTCTAGCCAGACATATTTAATACCAAAGGGCCTGATCTGGGCCCCATTCTGGAAAGAGAACAAAAGCAAACACCAAGGGAGCATAAAAAAAATAGTAATGGCTTGTCAATTAAATCTCCGTGTGTCAAAGAGGGGAAGTTAATTGCCTGTAAGTTTATAATATAATTAAGACACTTTCAATGGGATTTGTGCCACCCAGCTGTGGACACAGCTGGCAGGGTTGTAATCGCCCAAGCTCCCTCATTACCCAGCAGAAAGGCTCTTCCCCTTCTCTGTGGT
This sequence comes from Machaerirhynchus nigripectus, assembly GCA_013397975.1. Classification (NCBI taxonomy): domain Eukaryota; kingdom Metazoa; phylum Chordata; class Aves; order Passeriformes; family Dicruridae; genus Machaerirhynchus; species Machaerirhynchus nigripectus. The sequence goes on along the minus strand of VZRQ01006440.1, from coordinate 153,802 downwards.
GGGAGCTCAGGCATCCACAAGGCTTAGGGAGCTCTCTAAGTGGTGGGGCTGGTGTTGGCAGCATGAAAACAAACCACTCTGTGCTGTGACAGCATGTCCTGATGCTTCCTTGCCTGATTCCCATGGTGCTTTCCTCCAAGCCTTGCCCAGTGGTATCCCACTCCTGTGAACCCATAGGGATGGAATATCTAATTCAGCCCCTTAGGAAAGTCAGTCCCTTGGTCAGCAGAATTCACTAATTTCCTTGGGAAAACGTACTTGGTTCCTCTAATGAAAAGAACACAAGTCCTTCACTGTGAAAGATGAGCGACTCTGAAGAGACAAAGTGCAACTCCTCAAGCAGAGGATCTCAACCCAACACACACCCGCAACAACAGATGCTCCTGCTGTGGCACCTACATTTCCATGCCTCTCTTTCAAACCTGTCTTAAATAAAGGCCAGGCCTTTTGCTTCTTGTGTCAAACATCTCTAATTAAAACTTTCAGTCTTTGCTATAGAAATCAGTTCAAGCAGATCCAGAGGTTGTGAGTTAGAAAGTGTGTGTGGAAGTGGAGATACGAAGGAAAAATGGCTTTGCCTCTTTTGGAGTGAAGAACAATTTGGGGATTCACTTGTAACAGTGATAAAGCCAAGGCTTTTCAAAGAGATCTCCCTGGGTAAGATCTGCATGGTGTTTATCACAAAGAACTCATGGTGCTCATTCCAGCATTTAACTGTTTCCATTTACATAGTTAAAAAAAATAGCCAACGCAATTCCAGAGCCCCATGTTTTGACATCAGAGCTCCTAGTAAGCTGTCAGCATTTCCATTAAAGAGCCCTGTTTGGGGAGCTGGACATCCTAAATGCCCTGCCAAGTGATTGGGCTGCTCCTCCCTGTTAGTCCACAGCCAGGCTGGGAATGAGGGGTCAGTGGAAGACTGCCCAACCCAACGCCAGCACAGGGGCTTCTGGAGAGATGCTGATTTAAAGACTGTAAGTGCACAGCCCTTAGAGTGTGCAAAGCCCTTGGTCTCAGCATGAGACATTCAACTTCCCTACCTCAATAACACAAGGAGATTTTGTTCCCAGCATTAGTGTTCACATTTTTATGATGTGGTTGGCTGAAAGAATTAGAGGTCTTTTCTGCAGACCAAGGCAAGCATCCCCAATATTTATATTTTTGAGAGAGCTTAGGTGGTATTTTTTTTGACTGTTGACTATAGTTTATGTTACTGGAAGCAAAGAAAAGAAGAAATAGCACCTGATTCTTTTCCTTGTGGAGCAGGGAACCTCAGTTATTAATGAGATATATGAGGTGACTTTCATACAAGTCTCACTGTAACAAAGCTCCTCATAATCACTGGTGGATTTCATCCTACCTTTATGTAAGGCAGCACTTATTTATCCTTACTACCTCAAGAGGAAAGTCGAGCAATGATGAAGTAACTCCCCCAGGGTGTCCCCAGTGGTGCTGGGAACCTGCCTGCCTCTCATTCATCCCAGTACATGCTCCTAAAGCAGCATGGTGTTTTGGGGGAGATGCTGGGAGCCAGCACAGGGCTGTGTGGACACTGCAAAAGAGAAGTCAAAACGCGCGGCTCAGTCTGAGATCTAAATTCACCGGCAGGGTCAGGGAGTTATTTTACTTGCTACCACTGTGAACTCCAGGAATGGAATCAATTAGTATTAGTTTAAAACATCATCTGTTTCAGTTTAACAGAAAGCTTCTGTTCGGTGAAATACAGGGTCGGTAAATGAAAAATAAAAGTTGGTCTGATTTTAGTAACTCCGAAGGTACTACGTTAGGTGGGGCAAAGAGGTGCATCATACATGTGCCACAAATGTGTGCAACAATAGATTATTCGTGCTTTTTTTCCATGTATTCGTAGAAGAATGTCCCTGCACATCATGCATGTGCACAAAGCTGTGATTAGCAAGATGGTTTCATCAGCAACTTTGCAGATGTGTGACAGCATTTCCCTCGGTGATACTCTTGGGTGATAAACCAGCTACTTTGGAATGTATGTTTGCCCAGGAAATCAGAAGCATCTTTAAAATCACAATGGAAGAATTTCTTTCCAGGCATCCTTTCTGTCTTAAGAGAGATAAACTGTATGTGTTTGGGTGGGTTTTTTTTACTGTAGACTTCGACAGGCTTTGGTAGGAGGATTCATTGGAGAGCTACAAAATAAGAGTTTTCCAAGGCAATGAACTTACTCCAAGCAATGCTGCCTTTTTTTCCTTTTTCTTTTCTTTTTTTTTTTTTACAGAAGGTTTTTAATGTACTGTCAGCCTTTCCAATTCAAAACACATTTTGGTTCCTCAGGAGGACCACTGGCTTGCTCCTGATCTAAGCATCTTACAAGGCCAACAGCACATATAGGTACTTTATAGGTAAAACAGGAGCCATGTTATTGAAAAACTGAACTTCCTTGAAGTGATCTTAGCTATAGAAAAGAAAATCCATTGGCTGCAGTTACACCTTTTGTCTCCTACCCAGAATTGTGAGACCAGAGCTAAGGGACACTAGAGAGACACAGTTTAATGTTACTGTTCCAGCAATTACTGCTAAGCTGCTTGAATTTTTCGTTCCAATTTTTTACTCTCTGAATGCCCCCTTCCCTCTTTTAATACTCTTTTGTCTTTTCCCTGCTTACTTTTTCGAGGGAAAAAAAAAAAAAAAGCAGAGGCGGGAAGAGGAGTAAGGATGCTTTTTTGTCTCCTGTTTCGTATGGATTTTAGGCATAAAGACAGAGAATGAAGGGAAAATCAGGGGAGAGAGAGCAGTTTTTTCAATTCTCTCATCCAAAAATTAACCAAAGCAACCCTAAGCAAATACTTATCTGCAAAGCTTCTTCATTTTCCAACCAGCTATTCAAGGTTTCATTAGTCCCACAGGTCCCTCGGCTCTGCCTGCTCTGGCTGGCAGAGCAACCCTCTCCTCTCCACATGCAATTTTCATGCTATGAGAGCCACAACCAGTGATGGCACCACTGCCTGCACTGCACAGCTCTCCTTAATTCAGTCTGTTGGTCAAGCAGTGCTGCTAAGAAACACCATGAAGACAGTGAGAAGAAAGCAGAGGTGAGCAGGATTATTCTCACTTGGGACAACCCATTCCTCAGCAGGATGATGAATTGCTGGCAGAGCTGGAGAGGAAAGTCCAGCTTGGCCTCCTGCAGACACCCAGAACAGCACAATGTCAGCAAAAAAGCTATGGAAAGGTCTAGGGAGGGAGTGGGGGGCGAGATGAAAGAGTTGCTGGGCTTAGAAATAGGTGGAAAACGGCATCACAGCCCACAGTCAGTCCACTGCAGTGAGGAGATGCAAAAGTGGAAACTTAGAGATATATTTTTACATGGTGGTAATGATTTTAGCATCTGCATAAGGCACATGAGCCAGGGCCTGGATCCCTCCTCGGTTAAATCACTTAAAGCTCTGTTCTGCCTGAAAGGAATAATCTCCTTGCTTTTACTGCTGTCTTATAAACTTTCCATCCCAATCTACTAACGAAATTAAGTGACACAAGGACTGTCAAATAAATTCTACAAAGGGGTTGTGGGAGAGGAAAGAAAGGTTTGAGCTTAGAGAGTCAGGGCAGGGGGAGCACACTGAAAATGTAAAGCCCAGAAAACGAGGATGGTCACTGGGAAAGTGGCTCTTTGGGGCTTCTAAGACCACAAAACCAACCCTGGAGTACGACTACCACTCCCTGCTAGATGTTTGCTACCCCTGTTACACCCCAGTTGGGGGAAGTCCACTGTACGCAGGGAACTGAGACCTCCAGTGATGAAGCATTAAGAAGCCATTCCCTTTCCAGATGGTGTAACTGATGCTGATTGACCTAAATTATGTCATGCAGTGAACACTATCGGCCCATGCTGTGTGCACCATCTCCGATTGCAAGGGAACAATGGGGAGCAGAGCAGGGGACAATGGAGGCCGCGGGAGGCTGGTCCGTGGCAGGGTCACAAGGTACAGAGTACAACAGTGGAGCAGATATTTCCAGCATGCCTTTTCCTCTGCTATGGATCTGCCTGGCTTCTGTGCTGCGGGAGACAACGGCACGCCGTCCTCCCGGATTAAACGTGTTTGGAGGCAACTGGGAAAGCAGAGGTCTGGTCTTGCTTGTATCACGGGTTTTACCTGTCGCTCTTCTTTTAAATAATATTTTTAATAGATGAGGACCAAGTCTATCCTGGATCTGACCAACACCACACAAGAGGGATACTGGATTTGCAGAAGTGGCAGTTTGTATTCTTCATGTTGGCTCACCCAGTTTGCTTTTGCCTGAAATAACCCAATGCACACTTTCATATGCCTATAAAACAAAAGGCTGAAAAAAAGCTTTTTTTTTTTTTTGCAAGGAGAGTGTTTTCCACAATTCCCAGTAATTCCTGGAGAACAATTAATTCATTTTAAGTTCTTTCTCACCCTTACATCTGAATGGATAACTGGAGAGAGAAAGAGGAAACAGAGATCTGTAAGAGACTAGTGACAGTTTGATCTCTCTAGGGGTAAGGACATATTTATTTATGTTTATTTAGGTCTTGTTTTTATCACAAGATTATCTTCTGCAGGAACACAAATCTGGAAGATGGCAGGACAGAGGATAAACAACAAAATAAAATAAATTATCTGCTTGGACCCGGATCTAAATGACCAGCATGCCTCTACATTAAATTATTACTACGCAATATTGTTTAGATATCAATATATTTCATTGGAAAGCCTTCTCGTATTTGATTTCGACTAGTCCAGTGGTTGGTTCACTGAATACTGAATATGCAGTGGGGAATACTGAATACATGGTTAATCAACGTAACCAGAATGGAAACAGCACTTGGTTTATTCCAGGAAATAATAAATGTGACGCTTATGATTTCAGAGATCTTCTTTTTAAATCTCCTTCCTAGAGCAGACCTGGTAAGGGAGGAACCCATGACAGCACAAAATTGGGCCATTCACAGATCATAAACCTGGCCTTTGCGGCAGAAATCCCCTCTACTGATTTATGTGGCCCTGAACTACCCAGGATGTCAGCATAAATTTTAGCTTCCAACAAGCTACATATGAAGCCCGCTTTTAGACATAACAGCTTTTTTCTTCATGTCTTACCCCCAGCCCCCACACAGACATTGAAGCTCTGCTTGTTGCGTTCCCTTGAAAAAACCTAACATTGAGTGAGGCAAAGTTAACCCATTTGTCAGCATCTGCTGACCTGTGCACCTGCACTGGAGTTTGTAACAAAATCCCAAACTAGCACCGATGAGCTTCAGGTTCTGGTGAAAATGGCTTGCAGAGGACATGCTACACTCCTAGAGACTTCCCCCGGGAATGCAGCTCCTTGGAGAGATGGATGGGTACTTGTACGAGTGTATCCAGATCAGTTTAACCCAGAAATTTCAGAAGATCAGGTTCCCCAAGAGATTCCCTCGGTTGTTAAAATATGTTTTATCATTTTTTGCCCGTCAAAGCCTGTGTTTGATTTTTCCTGAAAAAAGTCACTGCAGTGCAATTGGTTCTCAGGGAACAAAGCAGCACAGGCGTTAGGAAAAAGAAGGAAAGAAAACAAAGCCAAATAACTGAATGAGACTGTTTTAAATAACTCCCAAATTGTCACAAGATCACAAATATTCATATACGAGGCTGAAGAAAGAGGGAGCTCATTTTCTCCAGAAAAAAAAAGATGTTGTCCTTTCTTTCTATTATGTCAGTTTGAATTTTTCATTTACAAGTGTTACTGAAGACTGGATACACATGTAAATATTCATATTCAAAATGTTCCTCTTGAAAAAGCAGGGGTGAAAGGGACATTACGGAAATGAGGCTGGATCAAGACCAGAGGGAAAATGGGATTCAGACCTATTAAGACATTGGTGTGCTTCAAGCCCAGTGTTCAGGCTTTCACTTCTTTCCTGTTCCTGGACTCTGACTGCCATAGTTGTGACCTAAAATCTTTCTGAGATGGGCACACAGTAGCGATGAAATGACTTGAAGACTGAAGAAATTTAAGGAATTCCCTCCGTCTGGCATATCGAAAAGTTCAAAAGTTACCCCTGTCTCAGTGGCTGAGCAACAGAAATGTCAGGTGTTAAAATATTTTTTTAAAGAAAATGAGAAAGGCAAAAGAACCACCAAAGGCTGGTACGAGGTCCAAGATAACTCAAAGAGAATTCACACACATATTTGACACGCCAGGCTATTTTCCATCAGACCAAAATAGCAAGAGAAATTTTATCTTCTGCCTTTTTTCTTGAGTGTTCGTCTTAAAAATCTGTATCAAAATTGTGATAAAAGTTTAAGTTGCGTGTTTTCATGCATCAGAAAATCCAGGGCAAAGTATTTAGTAGCACATATTTGTCAGAGTCCTTGACCTTTTGACCAAACCCATCTATATAAAATAGAACACAGCAAGAACATAAAGGAGCCAGAGTAGAAGCTGGAGTTTTGTAGATTCCCTTCAAAGGATTTGTGGAAAGTAACTCATATAAACAAGCCCATATCCAGAAAGATGAAATTTAATATCTATTTTCTGCGCTTCTTTTAGAGGCATGTCATGATCCAACATTAACAATGTGTTTAAAATGAAGAAATTTAATCTTTTCTTTTTTTCTTAAAAAAAATACTTTAGGAAGTTTGACTGTGTTATTCCATATATGGAAAAAAACAGCTAAGTCTTTTTTAATTCCATCATACCTTCATATTGCTAAAGGGGTCCGTTCTTTTGTGGGGTGACAGCAAGTACAGGAGGGCTTTCCATGAAGATGAAAAGAGAAAAGCAGTAGACTAGACCCAAAATTGTCTTCTGAGCCCATCATTGGCATTTCTTGGCCAAAAAAACCCCCGAGAAACTTACTTCACAAAAAATACAACACTGATGCAAGCGTGAGAACTGGCAGAAAAAGTAGGGAGAAAAGTTGAGGCAGAAATTTGCCAAAAATAAATTTTTTCTGGGAAAATCTACACCCCAGAAAACTGTCAAGGCAGAAGAGAAAGGACTGGCTTGCTTTAAAAAGCCACATCTTGGAAGAATTTTGAGATCCCTGAGGTGCATAACAGAGACAAAAGATGCTACCAAAGGAAAAAGTTTCGATCTCTGTCAATTTCCAGAAATTTTAATCCATGGTTTTAGGAACTACAAGGAGGAGAGTAGCTGCCTGCTTCCAAAGTAGCTGGAATTTTATTTTGGAGAAACCAAAACAGAAAAAGTTGTGAAAACATTAAAAACCTTAATGTCAGCAATTTTTAATAAAATGCTTTGATTTTTCTTTGAGAGAAACTCCATCCTTTTAAAATGTATTTCCCCATTAGATAACATGCCCAACACCAAGTAAAATAAAAACAAAAACTGAAAAAACCCACGTTTTAATTTCCTTTTTCAAAAAGAAGCTTGAGCTAAAAGATGACAACTAAGATCAAAAGGGATTTAGAAACCTCCTTTAGTGGTAAATTTGAAAGTTGGCTGCTTCTTTTTCAGAAATAGAATAAAGCCAGACACTGAGTTTGAAATTTTTGCCAGGCAGAAGATCTGTCCTCTATAAAACAGCAGGAGTCACAAATAATTAATATTCTGATTAAGCCGTCCTACTAAAAATCCAATCCCTTCATTAAACCTGAATCATTAACAGGCCACCCAAAAAAGAGAAAAAAAACCCCTGGACTTGACTTTTCAAGGATATTTCCTTTATTCCTGGTGGTCCCTGCCATTCTTGCAGTCACATTTTTGCTAAGCAAACAAACTGGCATGAAAAGAAAAGCTTTTCTCATCCATAGATCGATTAGATTAGATCATATCAGATCCCCGTCAGTCTGCTGAAATCGCTTCTGGCCAGCCAAGACTGTAGCTGATGACTTTTGGTAACAAAAAGATGAAAAAGCCAAATCAATAAAAGCTTCCTTCTCTTTCTTTTCCTGCCTAAATATATTCAGTCGTGTGGAAGAGCACACAAATACATACAGCAGTATAATTATTTGAAACAAGCTTTTCTACTCCGCAACATTTTCCTTAGAGACGCGGGACCTTTTCTATAAAAAGTGTAATTTCTATTTATTTTCTTTGAAATTATTTCCCTTCTATTTATTTTCCTTGAAAATAAAATAGCGGCAACAGGGGGAAAAAAAATTAAAAAGGCTGCCATTAGGAATGTCTTTAATTTTATGTTACTTTTTCCATCTGTATTCTTTCCATAGAAGTAAACCTCAACTCCAAGATGGTTTTTGAGATTTACATGTTTATTTCATTTTGTTTAATATCCTAATCGGTTCACAGTAAATTTGACCACACACACATACAGTGATCACAGCTGTTCGACTGTGGCAAGCCAAGCCAGTCACAGGCAAAAATACAGCCCTGCTGCTGAAATCTTTGCAAAATTATAAACAACACCCTTAATACTATAGCTTGGCATCCCACACCAGCAACAGAGATGCTAACACTGTTTACAGGAAAACAAGCTAAAAGCAGCCCCCTGCTCTTTGGTGGTTAAAGGCTTACGGTAAAGGAAAAAGTTGCATTTAAACACTAGTGATGTATAGATGTGCTCCTGGTTTGGCCTAAAGTTGTGGTTTCCACAAGCAGGCCTGAGGATGCTGTGCTTTCCTGGCAGGTAGGAGAAGGACACAAGTTAATATTTAATGAACTCTTCCTGTGTCTCTTTTCTCCCTCTTTT
>VZRQ01006440.1:25224-145142 GCA_013397975.1 Machaerirhynchus nigripectus | reverse complement strand
GGGGGGGGGCGTAAATTATTCATTATCTTTTGCCACTCTCTTCATTGTAAAGCCTGAAACAAACAAACCCAAGGGCTCGTTTGTAGCTTTCACAGCTGCTTCACTTTTCATGGGAAAACATCGGGAGAAAGCTGAGGCTGTGATCTCCAAAGGCATAAAACCCCCCAGTTTCACTTCTTCTGTCCTGATTTGTGCCACACACTGTTCATCAAAGCCCAGACCTCAGTGGAAATATCCAGGGAGCCTGGACAAGGTGTAGATACCTGCCTACCTTCCCTGAGCCACTGCCTTTATTTTTTACAACACTGCAAGTCCAACAGTGAAGCCCACAAAAATTCAGTGTACATCTATCAGTTCGGTCGAGGAAAAAGAGACAGAACCAGATGGCCAGATTCAAAAATAAAGTGAAAGAAAAATTATTTTCAAAAAGCCCTCTTTCCCAAGGAACGCCCTTGGAAACAGAGCCTGACAGTGGTGGGATGGACAAAACTACACCATCTGTATTTCTAAGCAGCCTGGACTTTCCACAGCACATGGGTGCTCTTTATAGGAGACCTGGGCGAGCAAGGGTGAGATCACAGGGTGCAGAGGTCAAATAAGCCCACGATCAGAGCCAGATAATGACTTGAGGACATGGAGACATTTTGTGCTGCCTGCAGCTCTCCTTGCTCTGCCGGTAAAGCCAATCGCAGGCTGAGCCACATTGCCCTATAAAGCTCCTTATCAAGATTTCACATCTGGCCTGCACATCCTAATTTAATGATGATATGGTAGCATCCCCTCTCCACTGCACAGCACAAATTATCATGTTGCTTTCTGAGGACATAAATCTCATTTAGCATTTCTTCCCCCTCAGGGAGTTTTACAGGCCAGAGAGCCGGATAAAGATATACACCTGAATGCATATGAGGAGCTTCTTATGTGGGCAGTGACTCTGAAAAGCACCCGTTCCTGAGAAATGCTGCAGTCTTGTGTAATTAATATCTTTCCCCTAAACTCCCTTTGCCAGGGTACAGGCAGAGGACTGTGGAGGTTGGTGTGCACCACCTGGGAATGTGGTCCCTTTTGTGCAGAGGCCCTCAAACCACCCACCTGTCACTAAGACTTATTCCTGTGAGGTTTTTTTGCAATAGGAATGTAGAAGAAAAACTTTTGGTGGGCCCAGTCCACGGTGGAGGCAGAGCTGAGCTTCTCAGCCACCCCATAACAACATCTGGGTGCTGCCATCTCAATTCCATCCTCACCCCGAATCCACAGGAAAAACAGTTTTCTGGCTACATGAGTTAAATCAATAAAAGGGGAATAAATTCCCAGCTCTGTAACAGGGACAGTGGTGTCCACATTCCCATTCTTTCTCAAAACTTTGTTATTATGGGATGGAGTGTTAAGGATCTGTCAGCATTTCTATTACAAACCTCAGTCTTCAGAGGTTTATAAACGCAGCCATTTAAAATAACACTGCATTAAAAAGTAGGTATGTGAGTTGTCAGCAGTGGTGTTTCTGTTTTCTTTAAGATGGTTTAAAGACGTTTTAGCAGATTATTAGCCTTAGAGAGGTCAAAAGTAATCAGAGGTGGTTTTTTGGCTACATTTTTGGCTATCTCTGGATAAATAATGGTTTAATTTGAAAAACGTTGAGTACATAATACAAACTGTCTTTAAGCAACAACAACAAAAAAAGGGAAAAGCCTCAGCTAATAGCCACACTATTTATGTTTCAGAAACAGCTCCTGCACATGCACTGGGTATGCTCAGCTTTGAAAGCTTTCCCTGTGATGTGGGTAACGGGATACAACAATAGTTACATGGATGGAGAGGTTGTTTCCATGACCTGAGCTCACCCACATCACCTCCAGGGGACAAGCCATCCACAAACAAGGGCTGTCCACAAGGAAGCCACTCAGGATGGGGTGGCTGGGGGCTCAAGGAGGGGGCACAAGGGTGATGCCTTGTTGGGACTACCTGAAAACAAAGACTAGACAAACTTAAGATAATAAAAAGTGGTTATATTTATTGAAGGACCTTCAGGTACATTTAGGGCAGACTAACCGCCCCCAGGGGCTACACCCAAAAAATGGACAAAAGGTCATGGGTTTTCATACTTTTATAAGTTTGGTCTATTTGCATATGGGGGGTTAATCCTCTAATTACAGCTTCAGGTAATGAAGTCATTTTACTCCAAGTTTGCTCCCCCCCCCGTCCAGCTCGCTTTTCTTTACATCTCTCAGGGCCTGAGACAGTAAGGTGTCCTTGGTTTCCAGGCCTAGAGAGGAACTGCTTTGTCTGATCAAAATGGGAGAACAGAAGCTAACACTGTATTTGGAGTTTAGATTTACACACTAAAGAATTACAGGATTACAGATACATAAAAATATAGAAGGTAAAATCCTAAGGCATCAAGGGCACCTCAAACCCTCTGTCTCAGCCCAGCCTCCAGCAGCCACTGCTGAACAGAGAGAGATCTGTGATCCCATTTCACAGCCTGGGATGGGCTGCTCCATCAGCTGGTGGGCACTGACAGCACCAGCACCTCCTCCCCCATGAGGAAGCCCAAGCCACAGGTAGGGTAAACTCCAGCAGCACGAACAGAGAACATGGATGACAGACATTTAAACCTTCATCTAGGTGAGCATTTGGACCATCTCACCCCAGGTGAGCAAGGGCCACACTTATGTCCGTGACCAGAACAACTATGGGTTTGGGCTGGCTCCTGGCACGGACCTCAACCAACTGAGAGTAAGTCCTGGAGACCTCATGGTCTGTGAAACCGAGTGGGGGAAAGACTGGAGGGGGGGAGAAACTGCCTCAAAAACTGCCTGTGTGCCATTAAATGCTGTTACCAGCAAAAAATCAAAATGGTGTTTTTAGCTTTTCCTTCATGAAGAAAATTACACGCCTGATATTTTGTTACAACAATAATTGCCCCTGAGATTGGCTTGCAATTATTTTGGTGAGTCTAACCTTCCAAAGCGAAATGACACGAACAGCAGAGCATCCATGGGCCCAGGTAACAGCCAGCTTAACAGCTTCTAATTATTTCCCATCAACTCTTGATCTTCTATACCTGATTTTCGCTTCAAAGTGCTTCAGCAAAGAGAAGATGGCTTCAGCACTCACTATTTATCTCAATGTCGTGGTGAAAGTTTTGGAGCACTTCCACTGGGCAGAGAGTAGAGACTGCCTGTGCTGCCTGAAACACATTTTTAACTAACAAAGCAGTTGTTTAGTGCTAAACATATTCTATCAACCAGACATGACGCTTGAGTTCTTTCTTTTGATACTTAATTATTAATAACCTTGCCAGAATATCTATTTTGAAGATTATCCATACGTAAGAACTTAATGAAAATCATGACTGTGGACTAGTTACACAGAGTAATTGTGTCAATTTAAACTTCAGAGTGTGAGTCTCTGATCCTGTAATAAATAACCATTTTCAGAGCTGGATAAAAATAAATGTAATCAGGATTACATGATGAAAAATGTAAAGAATCTGATTTGTTTATTTTTCCCCTTGCAAAACCCATCACTCGAGTGATTTGAAGACAACACCCCACTCTGCCCTGAGTAAGTGCTACAGCTTGCTGAAGTCTTCTCCTGAGATCCCACTGCTTAGCACCTGCATCCTGAGAGCTGACCAGACCCACCCTGGAAAGGACCAGATGATATTTCCTGCTCTGTCAGCTTTGGGCACATGCCACATGCTGCCCTGATTGCCACTCCTGATCTCCTTTTCTCTCCCACATCTTCTGTTCCTTTTATAATTTAATCCTTCTCTCTCTCTCTAGCCCGCTGTATATTAAAATGTATATAAATGTATCTGATCCAGTCAGCCAAGATTACATTACTATTTCTATTTATTTATGTAGCTGTATTTCTGTGAGCCTGCAACCAAAAAGGCAACAAAAAGCAACGCCTTGAGCAGCTTGTCCATGGTGGGGCTTGCCTGGCACTGCCAAGGCAGGGAGCTGCCCCTCTCCCGCATGGAGACCTCGCCGTGACTCAGCTCCAGAAGCTGTTTTCTGGCATTGCTCTTCTTTTCTCTTTCCTTTTCATATGTGCTTTTCTTTGGGACTGGGTTTTGCTTTCTCCTTCCAGAAAGAAAATTGGAATCCAGCAATAACAGTAGCAGAAAGAGCCCCAATCTGTCTTCATTAAAACTTCCCTTTCCCAGAAAAGGCAGTTTCGCCGTCTCTAACATTGTCTAACCATGGTCAGAAAGGGATTTCATGACAATGGAGCAGTATAAAGGAAGATCGTTCAAAAGCAAAAGCCCTAATATTTTGTATTTCAGATGCTTTCATGTCTTTTATTCTGCCTTCTGGAGTCAGAGATCTTTGTATTCAAAGTCCCAAATATTATTTATAGCATTTTACGGAGACAGAGCCATCAGCACCTCGGCTGTCCAGACCTCTTAATCCGATTTTTGTTAGTACTGTGCCACAAGCCCACGATGTTTAGCAAATGTGAAACCAAGATGAGGAGGCACAACAGAACTGCCTCAAAATGAGCCTGTGCCTTCCCAAACCCCGCACAAGCATCCCGGCCGCTCACATAGCCTTCCTCCCTCTGAGGAAGCACAGGTTCATTATTTACAAGAGGCTGGTTATGCTATCTCTGTGCAGTCACCCACAGCACCTTCTTACAACCCACCGCTCCAGCTGATCTGGATTTTTGTACTTTACTCCACTGGAAAACCAGAATTTGACCTGGTGGTTTCACTTCTTGCTGGTACTCAGGGTCACTTTGTCACCTTCAGCCCAGGGGATTGACATTAATCCTGCAGCACTGCGAGGCAGCCGTTGCTGAAGAAAAATTACAGGGGTGATAAACTGCACGACAGGATGGGGCCCTCATGCCTTCACCCCACTGATTTCTGCCCAGACCTTGGAGAAGCTTTTACCTTCTCCCTGTCCCCCTAAAACCAGTCACAACAAGCACTGGATCAACCCCAGACCACAAGCCATGAACCACCTTCTGTAAGCGGATACGTTTTGTATTTAATACCACGGTAAATTAAAAAATGGCAGACCACATCAAGCTTTTATTTCACATACAATAAAAGGGTTTCCTCAGTCATAAAAAAATGGGCAGAGAAAGGGGGAAGAGGCCACCGCACAACAAATTCCTTCCTTACAGTCTGGAGAATATGCGGGGGCGGGTTCAAGGGGAAATTTGCCAGTTAATAAAATGTTGTGTATGAATTATACATCAGGACTGGCCCCAAACGTGAACCAGACACGGTTTGGTGTGCTGGGATCACTGCACTGGCACAGCGCAGGATCACTTCCAGTTCTACAAAGACTCACATAACCTTTATCTCCAAGGTTTAAGCTCCTTCTGCCTCCAGTTAAACAGTGAAGGACACGTGTAAGTATTCACATGCTGAAGGACTTAGTTTTACAAAGACAGCTTTGTCTGCAAAGGTTGTCTACACTGAAAGAAATACTAAAACAACAGAAAACAGGACAATTGTTTATCCCCTTGGTTAAAAAAAGTTTGTGTGCATCCAAATACATTCGTCTTTAGATACACTTAGGCTTTGCCCTGTGCTTTTTCTGATGTACAAGGTGCAGATGTTAATAATAAACTTCTGCACCCAAAATTCCCACACATTAGTGGAAGAAAACCCACTGACTTAAAGGGGACATTGTAGCAGCCCAGAAATCCAGCCCTGCCGATCTTCCAAACTGAAACCAAAACCGATTCTAAAATCACTGCAGAGATGATGTTGCTTTTGTAGCATCTCTGGCATTACCATTGGCAAATAAAGGATTTGAGTATTCTGCACATTCCCCACACTGCTCAGGGCCTCCCAGCACCACAACAGTGCCACACACTCCATCACAGCACAGTACACATGGCCCTCATCCTGAACTCTTTGGATTGCGGGTATGAAACCCCAGACAGGACACAACAGACCTATGGATAAGCTTCTAGGAAAACCAAAACAACGCATGTCAAGATGGAAAGCAGTGTATTTCTACACCCCAGCTTCCTAACCATTAATCTTTTTCACGCTGTATTTATCTGCTGCTCATAACAGTTTGTCTTATAACGCTTGTTTAGCTCCAGTAGCCTTCCAGACTCGCACGGGGCAGCGAGATGGGATTTGTGTCTGCCGTGCTCACGCAGCCAAATTCGCTGCTTCGCTGCCCAGCCGGGACAGCGTGGGGACCACTGCACGGGGACATCCTTTCCCCATCCCTGCCCCCTCCTCCGTGGCGCAGCAGAGCGCCGCATTAGCGCGGTTGTGGTGCCTTCAGCAGGGGTTACCGCAGCGGAGCGAGGGCGTTCGCGGCTGCGCTGCACAAACGCCGCGTCACGGGCGCAGCGCGCCGAGCGCTCCCACAGCTTCCACACCACATACCTCCCGTGCAGCAACCCTGATAAATACCTCGGGGTGGGGGGGAAGAAAAGAAGGGGGTGGGAACAGGATATTTTAATTGACTTGACACTAAATTCCACTCCCCGCATTGAATCAACTGAGCATTAAATTCATGTGTCTATTATGGTATGTGCAGATGTGTCAGGGTACACACGTTAAGTGTTTCCAGTTGCTCTCTGAGTTATTTTCTTGTTGAATAAAAATCATGTGAAACCCATTAAAGGAAAGACCAACAGAATTTGATAACAAGATGCAACAGCTATCTAAGGTTTTTGAACAATCCCAACAATTTCAGGCAAGAAATATAACTTTTCAGCACTTCTTCACTAGAGGTGAAGTATTTCCTGGAGTGGAACTGAGGACTTTGGGGGTTTGGTTTGTTGGTTTGTTTTGGTTTGTTTTTTTTTTTAATGCTACTATATTAGTTTGGTTTGTTGGTTTTGTTTTTTTTTAAAGAATAACATCAAGGCCATACGAAAAAATTCAACTTTTTTTTTATATAAAGCTTAGGTAAAGCTGGATTAAAATATTTAGAAAAATAAGATATTTCATTTTTCTAACTTATATATATGTTTAAATTTTCTCTTTTCATGTTTATATGTTTAAATTTTCTCTTTTTTTTTAAAGCTGCAAAATTGAAAGGAAAGGCCTCAAAATGCTTTAAACAAAATAGCTGACTAGAAGGAGAATTTTTTCCAGATTTTTTGTACATGCGAGAATCAGAGATTTTAACGAGAAAATGCAGAACCTCTTGGAAAACTGTGCTATCAAAAGGACAGAGGAACCACAATGCGATCATTTCTGTCTAAAAACAAGGCCAAATTATCTGCAGGCCTAAGCCCAGCAGAGCAAAGAGCATTAGATCAGGTGAGGATTTGTCCTCCAGAAAGAAAATCATCTTTTTTTCTCAGAGGTAGAGCATCCTCCAGGCTGGTGCGAACCACCAGGATACAGCAGAGGATGTGGCCTCACACTTTTTAAACAATTCCCATCAAAAAGCCGGCAGGAGCCAGCGGGGCTTCATGGCAGCAGAATCCCCTTCTCTGGAGTGGGGATTTGTACAGATCAGGCTTTGTACTGGAATGAAAGCAGCAAGTCTCTCTCAGGCCACCAAGGTCCCTGAAGTCACTGCATTCATTTGCACAATGTCCAGCATTTCTAAGCTGTTCACCTCTTTCTTTTTAATTCTTTTTTTTTTAATTAAATTTATGGTTTTGACTGCTGAGGGATGAGTGAGATGCTGCAGAAAATAGAGTCTGATATTTCCCTTGAATCCAAAACGATCTACCACAGCAATTTTCATTACTCCAAGAAAAAGAGAGCAAGAGAGAAGGGAGGGGGGAAAAAAAAAGAAAGACATTACTTCTCTGAATTACACGCCACTTTCATAATTCTCCCTGAAGTACCACACAGGGACTGTGTTGAAGGGAGGAAAATGAAAACAGCTGTGGAGGTTTTGGGTTACACTGCAGCTCCGTGCTGCCTTTGGCCCTTGCCCACCAGTGCAGTTTGTTCTAATCCTGGTCGTGAATGTCCGTATTTGTTACCGCTCACTAAGGCGAGTCTTCTGCCTCTTGGAATAATAAAAACTGTTGTGTGCTTATCTGCTAAGCTGCTCCGACAGTTGCAAAAAGTCATCGAGTCAGCAACGCGCCTGGCGCCCGGGGCTGTCACTCAAAGGGGCTGCCCATGCTGGGACAGCAGCACTGTCAGAGGGGCTTGGGACTGCAGGGCTGGGAGCCTTGGTGTCCTCCCATAGGGCTGGCGTTGTCCTCTCACCCCCGAGCTCCCCTTTCTCCTCTTCATTTTTTTCCTTTTAGTTTCTGCTACCCGTGCCTCACAACAAAGAAGGCACCTCCATCAGTAAACCCGCTCCTAAAGATAGGTTGCACCATTTTCGGTAGAGATTTTGGCTCCCAAGGCAGATTTTGGTGAACACAAGGTGATGTGTCTTCAGCCGTGCTGTGACATAGAGCTGCCAGCCCTTCAGTTTCCCACTCTCATCCCCGCCGTGCTGGCCAAACCTCTCCATCCCTCCATCCTCCGCTCTCCCTTCAGGTCCACTGCACTGCCACACTATTTCCTGCTGTCGCGTTCCTATTTTCTCACTAATCCCCGACTTCCTCCACACTCTCCAAATAGTTCTCCTCGGCCTCAACTTTATTAACTTAAGCTGTTTATTCTTCCACCACTAGAAAGTAATTCTGTGCATTCCCTTTTCCTCCTCCCTGTGTCCCCCCGCCCCCACCCTCAACCTCTCTGCATGCTGAGAAGCCATTTGTCCCTTTGGAGAACTGCATGTATTTTTTCCCCAACGCATTTGGGAGAGAAAAGTCGAGGAGGGGGAAAAGACGAGTTCCTGGCAGCTCCCCACTGGAGGATGGAATCTGTTTTTAATTTAGGTAGTTAAAACTCACAGCCCCGCTGGAATCTGGAAGAGGAGCGTGTGTGCGTCTCTGCGTGTGTGGTTATACGGGCGCTCATTGTGTGTGGATGGGACAGGGCGACACGTTTATGGTGAGTGTGCACACGTGGGGCTCTTGCTCGTGTGGAAATGGCGCGTTGTTTGTGGCCTGCGCCTGCCTCACATCCGTGGGAAGCTGCCCGAGCCTGACGTTTCCGTCCATGCAGGAGAAGCCCAGGAGAGCAGCTGGCTGCAGTATTGCCCAGCTCCACCACCAGAACATGAAAGCCTCCCCTGGGAAAGCCAGCTCACAGCACACCTTGAAGGGAAAACAATAGACTGGAGAGCAGGAGCTCAGCCATGACCATGGATTTGGGAGCATGAGCACCTGTGCTTAAGCACCTCCAGTCCCAGCCAAGGAAAACCAGCAGGCAACTGGTTTCTACTGGCACACCTCTCTGTAGCAGAAACATCAGAGAGCTCAGCTGGTCTTTGTGCTTCTCAGCCCCTAAAACCTGAGGACCCCTGCTTCCATGTGTAGCACACGCACATATCTCTATATAAAAAGTCATTTATAGAACTATACGTGTATCCATACACACGCACACCTACACGGACTTCCACATGGACGCACGCAGGACTGTGGAAAGCACCGTGCTGAGATCCCAAGGCAGCGAGCAGGGGAGGCTGGGCTAATGCCTCTGCCTCTAATGCAGGTCACTTCCTCTCCGGATCCCAGCAGAAGTGACTTATTACAGGAGCTTATAAAATCCCCCTGAAGAATAATTGCAAAATGAAACAAATTGCGTTAAGTGGTGGCCAATAATTTCACCAGGGACACCAGGGCTATTAGACCAGCCGGGAAGGTCCTCGTTTCCCCTCCACTCTCCTCCAGCTGGGACAAGCCCTGTCTAAGGGGCAATGTCATCAAAGCATGTATTTAAGGGGTGATTAATTGTGTCTCCATCAAAGGCGAGCTGAAATCTGTCTGCCCAGACCTGCTTCTGGCAATGAGTATATCCCAGCAGTGGGGCTCATCCCTGAGCAGCCAGTCAGCCAGCCATCGACCTGCTCCCAGCACTTCTCCATCCATCCACTTATAAGGTTTTTACCAGGGATAGGAAGCCACCTTTTTGCAGTCTAAACCCACCACTCCGTATTTTACCCAGGCAGAGAGCAGAGTTATTCACTTGGCTGCTGCTCCTGTGGGATATCTGGATAATATTCGCTTGTCTTCCCCAGTCTCTAAACTACAGCGTGCACTTCATCTGCCCACTCCTCTTTGGCCACCTCAGCTCCTTGTTGTTTTTCTTTGGAACTCCTGCATTGCCAAGGGAACAAATTCCCCATTGCGTTGACCAGTATTTTTGGCATCTGCTCAACCGCTGACCCAAAAGGAGATATTCTTTTGAGGAGAAAAACAAAAAGAGAGAGAGAGAAAAAATAACCCAGCACATTCCCTCCCCCTTTTCCTTCTTCCTCCAAAAAAATAAAATAAAATAATCACAGAAGTGATGAAAAATGGGCCATGTGTAAAGAACTGCAGACCCCAGGGGTAGCTCTGGATTGAACTCCCTATTTATACACAGTTTTACATTATTATTTACTACAGTAATCAATGTAAAAACACTGCCTACCCTAGCAACCCCTATGTCATATGGTGTGTATACATCACCTCTGGGAAGCAGGTCAGCTCTATAAAGAAAATCAGCCATATTTAACGTGAAACTCTGTAGTTTTTACAATGTTTTTAAAAATGTTTTACAACATGTAGAAATGCTTCCATAAAAGCAGACTTATTAATCCCAGTTTTAAGCTGTCTTTTAAAGTGGAGTTTTCTTACACAAATATTTTCCTTGTCTCCACACTGCTCCCTGCCCCTCCTTTTAAATGAAGTTTTAACAGAAAAAGAAGCGGGTACTCAGACAGGGCAGGCAGCTCAGCACCGTCCACCTTCAGTGGACCCCTGACTTCCCCCCCAGAAGATAGAGGGAAGAAGGATGGTTGCCATTCCCAGAGGAGACAACTCTCCTGGGCACTATCAGCAATAGGGGATATTTGCAGGATTTACCATGTTTTCTTATGCTTATCCCAAAGACTTATCCCCAAAGACTAAGAGTCTTTGCACCAAATGTGAAGTTTGCAACCAAGAAGCCTAAATTAGGAACCTAACAGGGCCCCTTCCCCTATCGAGGACGGCTTCCCACAGCTCAGGTCTGAATTGCCCTCTGGAGATGCCTGTCCCTCATTAATGCTGGAAAGACTCAAGTAATTACAGGTCTAATTTAGGAACGAGACGCAAAACAAAGCCAGGCCCTATTCCTGGAGATGTCTCCCTACTCACTACCCACCACCACTCCCTGATGGAGGCCCAGGAGGGCTGGCTGCCCATCCCACTGTGCCCACAGCTCTGTTACACCTTTTCCCCATGCAGTGGGTCTCAGCTTCCCATCATGGGGTCAGAGCTACCACAGGTCCAGCTGAGAAGGGACATCATCATGCCACAGTCCAGCCCAGGTCTGCACAGGGCTCCTGACAGCAGTGCTTCAGCTCCTGGCTACCCATGGAACTGAAATTCATTCCTTCACTCATGGAAAGGAGCAGAGAGACACCAGGAACACCCAGCAAAGGCACCACTCCACTGCAGAGAATCTGGGCACTGCAGGTGGGACAGGAGTGCTGTCAGAAATCCCAGCACAGCCCAGCAGATCCCTGTATGTGTGCCCTGGGAAGAGGCTGTGGTCCTCCCACCTAAGTAAAGTGGCAGTCACACGAGTGAAACCCATTTTTGCAAGATCATTCTTAAATCTGACTGGCAGCATATTTGAGGAACACCACAGAGCAGGAAAGTGCTACACGAACAACAGCTCAGGATTACTGCTTTAGAGATGACCCATGTATTAAAAAAAAGTCCATTGCATTGGCATTGGCATTTAAAGTTTCCATCAGACAGAGAAATATAAATTAACTCTCAGGAAAAAACAAAAGTTGCCCTGTCCACCTCCACTGCTAATCCTTACAGTAATCCCCTTGAAGTAACAGCCCACTTCACAGAGAGCAAAACTGAGATATGGAGAACTTGGTAACTTGCCTGAGGTCACACATTTTTAATAAATCCTGACAGCCAGCGTTCAAATGCCTCACATCTTTACAATAAGGATTGGATGCTGCAAAGTTTCATTAATGGGGGGCAGAACTGCTGGTCCCTGCCATCTGGCTGAACCTATTCACACCCACCACCAGACTCATCTCTGTAATAAGCTTAACCTCTGTGGTGGGGGGATGCTGTTTATCTTCCCCCCTCTGCGACCTCACTCCACAGCTTCCCTTGCTGCTCCTTCATTGGACCCAGATTTCCACCCTGCCTGCTGTTTTTCCAGCAGTAGCATTTTGGCTCCTGGCAGGCTGGAGAGACATTTCTGTCGGCAGCTCAGGAATTCCCTTTGTGTCTTTCCTGAGTTTAGGCTCACCTTGATGCTAGACTCTGACCCCTCTTTAATGCAGAGGAATGTGTGAAAAATTTATTCCCCTTTTCATTAAGAACTCATTTAAATTCACCAAAAGGTGACCCGGCTCCCTCCACTGTGGCTATATTGTTCTCTGAAAAGCTGTTTTATTTCTGACTGAGAGTTCAGTTGAAAAGTCAGATCTCGCTTCCACTGATCTAATAGTTTAATTTTTAGCATCAGTGGTGAAAAAAATGATGCAGAGACATGTTTGAGGTACGTTTCTTATAAACAGTTTGAACAGCTGTGAGGAAATGCTGCATGTCCCTGGGTGCAGTGTCCTCCTTCTGGCTTGCTTAATTACCAGCTCTGGTAAGCGCAGGAATTCGATTTTCCATTAAAAAGTTGGAAAAATATTTGTTTTGTTTATTTGTTTTTCACAACACACAAAGTGAAAGCCAAACCCATCATTTCTACTCTGGTTTGTTTTGTTTTCTTGACAAGTGAAAAATCAGTAATCCTAGATTGGAAGTGTTCTGGGAGCTGATCTGGAAAAGGTGCCAATGCAAATAATGTCATCCTTTGTGCCAAACAACACCCAGAAAAAATAGAAACAAAAAGAGAGAGAAGCATTTTTCATCCAAAAAGCACTGTGGAAAATCAAAGCCCAGTTGTCAACTGACTTTATTCTCAATCTGATTCTTATTAATGTCCCTTAATCTCCTGTGTGCTCAGTCAGCACTGGACGCGTAGCAGCGCCGTGTGTCACTGTGTGTCATTGTGTCACGGCTGGCTGTTGGCACACCGTGGGGATAGGTGGGGCTGGGGGCAGCACAGGCATGTCAGAAGAGGCAGAGGACCCCAGCATCAGCAGCAATATAAGCAGCAGAAAAAGCAATAGCTTGTCACCGCTCCCAAGCGAACAGAAGGTGAGGCAAGGCAGGGAGGAAAAGTGATACAGGGGTTGTAGTACTCCCCTCTCCCTTGTTTAGATCAAGGCTTTCCTTATCCCATGTGCATCAAGAAATGCTCACCAACCTATTCAACATCATCCCCCTCCAGAGCACTGACCACCAAACTACCACCCATTTCTCCCAGCACAGAAGGACTGCCAGGTAGAGGCACTCATGGTGCTCTTCCCTCCTGCTCCACTGCTGATGTCCCCAGTGTGCCAGGAGAAGCTGGCTACCCCGTGCAAGCCACAACCAGCTGCATTTCTCCCTATTTGTGCCACTTGTGTATTTGGTTTGCAGAGGTAGGGGGAGGAAAAGTCTCTAATACAATTTATTTTTTAAATTAACCTACTTAAAACTATGGATGCCGACTTTTCAGTAGTCTTCTGGGGGCTGTTACAAAGGGGCCCTGGTTGAAATCTATCTGAAGGGAGTTAACCACAGCCCTTTGCTCACACATGTGGTATAATGTAAGCTCTTTATTGCTTTTCTTTACTCCCCACCCCCCCCCACACACACATTTAAGATACGCAGAGTAGAGCTTTTCTAAATATCTTACAAGTGCGTGTGTGTGTGCGCTGGATTTATGGCAGAGAGGGGAACCTACTTCTGCCCTCAATTAACAAAACCCACGAGCAAGAGGGACTCAACACCAAGCTCCACAAAAGATCCCAGGAGGGGGGTTGCTGGAGCAGAGTGTAACACAGCCTGGTGATACTTGGAGATGACAAACACCCCCGGTCTTATCAGGAAGAAAGAGTTCACAGCCCAGGGTTTCAGGGGAAAGGGAGCCAGTGCAGCAGGGAAGGATGCCAGGCTTGAGTCTTATACATCTCCTTCCACAGAGAGAAAAGCTGGTCTGAACCTGTGTCTAAAGCTCAGTCCTGCAAAGAGCCAAGGCTTGGATTCACCTCAAGGTTTTGGGCAGCCAGCTGAGGCCCACAAACTAGGAGCAGGGTTACCTGAGCCCCCTGCTGTGGTCAAAGGACAGAAATCAGCTCCCTCAGGTCTTAGAACTCCCCTCCAACATCTCCTGGAGGCTTTTATGCTTCTCTGCTGCCTGTCCAACCTCAGGAGCTCAGGCTGGGTGTTTGCAAGCCCAGCTGACCGTCCTCCTTGGCACCAGGCTCTGCTGCAAGGCAGGGCTTTGGGCTGTGAGTGGGATGAGCCATCCATCACAGCCAAAGACAGAGCACTGGGAAAGGAATACATGGAGCAGGTACCATGGCAGCCAGGACAAATGTAGGTGTTGACAATGACATTTGTGTTTAAGAGTGATGAGCAGCTCAGGCCACCTACTACATGGTGTTGCCAGATTCTGGCTCCTTAACCATGGGAAAGAGACTGAGAGCTGTGCTTTAATCCTCCAATTTTGGCACCTCATTGTCACACCCACCTCTTCCCTTTGACCATCAAGAGCAGCCAGGATCCAAGATCACTGGATGGGAGATCAGCTGAACATCTGCTCCCTGTCACACCAGCTGCCTTGAGAAGGTCCTCGATCCTCTCTAGCCACCCCTCACCTTAGCATCATGACTTCCAAATTTTCAATAGCAGCTTTTGCAGGTGCCTGGAGGTGTCACACATTGGGTGGCATCACGACAGCACAGCAGCTCCGCTGGTGTAAATCAACCTCGACCAGCTGAATCCACCAGTTGAAGGTTTAGCTCAAAGCTGGCATCCTAATGCTTCAGATTCCACAAACTGCAAATCCAACCTCATTTTTAACCATGTGGGTTTTTTGGAGCTCTGATTTGCTGTGCTAATGTGCTTTTAACGTTGTTTTTTCCTTGGTATGTGTGTTATATTAGCACACATGCACCCTGTATACGCAGAAAGTCTATAAAACAGGGCACTCGTATAATTTTAAAATAGACAAATCAGTTTAAAGCATTAAAGTAAATCTGGTAAAAGAAAATCTCTCCTGGGTTGACATTTGTTTGCCAAGTTTTAGCTTGGAATGAATTTTTATGACTGAGTTATAAACCCTCGAAAATAGTGGTTTATAATGGAAATCTTGACAAATCCTTAACACAGGCCCCATTGTAACATATTCTGTACATATCCCATTGATCTTTGGTAATAACAAGTTTTATATAAAACATTTTAACCATGGGAGCGACGTGGTTATCTTCAGGCTTCCAAAAATATTTTTCAAATAAATAGGTGGCTTTTTCAACGGGGCAAAATCAAGGAACTGAACATCAAAAATGACATCTAAATATTCATCTGGATTAAAAAAACAAAAAAACAGAGAGAGAGAAAAAAAAAATCACAATAATCCAGAACCCATGATGTTTCTTTGGCTGAAAAGCAGCCAGTGACTAAGCAGCAATTCTGCTCTGATATAACTCTCAATACAGGATGGGGTATTAGCCATGAGCAACAGAAATTACTTTCTTAGAGGATTAGCTGTAGGCCTGAAACAATAAGCAACTTAAAAAGCAAGCTATTCCCTCAGCAGGCATGCTGATAAAACTGGGATACAAAGGATTTGTGTGCTAGGTACTCAAACCCTCCTTCTCTCCTGCAACACACTTGGCGCCTTTGCCCCAGCAACTCCTCTGAGTTGGGCTTAGCCCAGCCTTGGGCTGCCTGCACGTCTAACCCAGGTACCACAAGCTTTCAGCTCTGCTGAGGCCAGGGGTATGACATCCATGGGGAAAAGAAGCAGCTGGAGCTCGGCACTTTATCCTGCCCCTGGTACTGCAGTGGTGGTGATGGCGCTCCAAGGATGGGACCAGGTGAAGGGCAGGGCAGGTGCCTTTTCCCAACACCTTTCACCCTCAAAACCATGTCTGACCACCACCATCACGCTTGATCCACCTCTGGACCCCAAAGCACAGGAGTCCGCAGGCAGGCAGCGTCCCTGGGCATGGAGAAAGGCAAACACTAGTTTTCAAGGCAATTATATCTGCAAAAATGCTTTAGCCCGCTGACTGGAAAATGCTGAGATTGCAAGTACACAACTCAAGCAGCAATAAACACTGTCCTCCTTTTTTTTTTTTTTCCTGATAGTATTAGAAGTTCTGTCCCTGAAGTATTTTTAAACCATGAATCTTCCCAATATCTGAAAAATTCACAGACATAATTATTTAGCATTACACTCTTCGCATTAGTTAAGGAGGTTCAAGTTCAAAAGCAAGAAACTGAGGCACATAATTATGAGAAACCAGGGGTATTTGGGCTTTTTGAAGATATTTAAGTATTGAACCAGACATGCAATCAAGATGCCAAGAGCTTTTTGTGGACAGGAGTGCAAACCATTGGTTCCAGAGAGGAAGCATTTAATGTGATGTATTTGCTTTAAGGTATCACGTCTTGTCTAAGCAAGTTTTCCAGGCTCTCTTTTGAATCAATTGAAGAAGGCACTAACATGAGATTATTCAGACCATCCTAAAGGAGTCACAATGAATCTCTTCCTGGACATACCTATCTCTCCTTTCCCTGATACAAGGGTACCCAAAGAAGCAACCCTGGTAAGGCACCTGGAACGAGCTGAATGGCTTGTCTTGGCAAAGCAAGAATTTGGCCTTGTGCCTCCATTGCCCTTGGCAAGCCTGAAACTACCTCATTTACATCCAAATAGAGGGAAAAAATAGGTATTTTGAGTGTGTATCAATGGGCATATGCGACTTGATGGACTTAAAGGTCTTTTAACCCTAAACAATTGTGCAAAATAAAGCTGCTTCTATGCAGACAGATGCACGTGCACGGAGAGAAGTACAGTCACCACAAGCCTGATTTGCCCTGACTAACAAAAGCAACTTCCTCTTCACACAATCATCCCAGGCCATGGCTCTGAATTCCTACACTCGCATCCAAGGGAGCGAGCCATTTTCATCTCTGATGCATTCCTTTTACTTCCATTGAAACCGATTACCACACTGCCGCTTTAGCATGAACATAAATTTTTCCGACTTAACATGTTGCTTTAGGACTCGGTTCCACTCGACAGTAGACTTCCATATGTGCTGTAATGTTTGTGTTCCTAAGCAATGCCTCGGCAACCACATCAGGGCTGCCGAAAGACGAAAACGAAAAGCCTGCTTTTTAATTTTCTTTTGCTGGCGATCTCGGCTGGAAACTCGAAGTAAAAGAAGGTCGTCTATCTTCCCCAGCAGAAATGGAGCCCATAGGGCCAACATGTTGTTAACACACACCAAAAACATTGTGGCGGCATGCGTCTATTTTAGAAAAAAAAAATAAATACACTTCACTGGGATTAAGTTGGGAGAAAAAAAAAATTAATTTGCTGACGCGTGAGCGGTACAGAAAAAGATCTTGTTCTTGTGGAAAATGCCAGCAGGTGCTGTCTAGGGATGTTTCTTTCTTCTTAAATGCCAGAGTATTTCCACACAAGCAGGCCTGGCAGCATCCTTTTGCATATTTTGTTGAATGCTTGACAAATTAGCTGCATAAACTTGCATAAGATCCATTTCGCAGCCATTAAAGAGTAAGAAAGAGTTTACACAGATGCCTTGACCCCAGAGGATAATAACTATTTAACTAACTTCACTTTCCTCTTTTTTATTTATTTTTTTTTTTAAAGACTGAGATCTAAATCTCATTGCAGTCTATGGAGAGATACAGATATTTCAGGATCATTATGAAAACCTGGTCTGACACATACTATAGAATTTCACTCAGCTACTCCTGTAGCACAGGCTAGAATTTATGCTTGACTAAGGACCAGCCCCATTATTTTGCTGGGCTATGAGAATCAAGCAGTTATGCCTTAGTTCTAGAAAGCGTTTAAACACATGCTAAAGTCCCTCCCTAGTCAATAAAAGCACTCAAACAAATACTTTGTTCCTGCTGAAGTCAACTGGATGTTGACACAGCAAGCACCTCGCTGAGCAGAACAGGCTGCTAACGGGGAGCCTCAGGGAGCTGCGTTGCTGTACTTTGGAGCCTAGAAACGGGGATGCACATCTTCATTTTTACAGCAGCCAAACAATAGACTTTCCATCCATTGTGATGTTCAAGGATGTTAAGATTAGGTCTTGCCTGGAGCCAGGGTGCAAAGTCAAAAATATGTATATGGATATATATTTCAGTGAAGAACAAATATCCTCAAAAGCTTCATGCCACCCTTTCGACAGTGTCCCTCAGCCAGGCCACAAGCAAACCTTTTCAATGCTTCTGTTGGCAGATATTTATAAGAAATTCAGCCTTTGCCAGGGCCCAAGTGGCCACTTCCCCACATCCCTCCTCACTGCAGACACTCAGATCTGCCTATGGAAAAGGACACCCAAACTCCCACAACATCTGCTTCCACAACAGCGAATGCTCCAGTGAGGAGTGTTCCCCCTGGTCCCCTCTGTCTGGTTGTTGTCTCCCTATCAAGAAGACCACCCTAAAGTAAAGCTCCAGCGCTTTGCCCTGCTGTCCCCATGGAGGCTCCCCCTGCCCTGGAGCTGTGTCTCACGGCACAGAACCGGCTTCTCTGCACCTCAGTGAGGCTGCAGGATATGCTGGCTGCCTCTGCCTTTCCTCTTCCCCATTTAGAAATTTATTCTAACCTCAGTGAAGTGGTTAGGGGCACTTAAGAGCCAGTTATGGCTCATTAGAGGCTGCGCTGGGTTAGTGGGAGGGAGGAAGATGCTGAGAGCTGCTATGGCCAGGTTTAGTGGCATTTTCCTCCCCCCTCAATGGTATCTGGATTCAAGGGGGCAGCAAGACCTCTGGGAAAGAATCTAAAAAGGAGCAGGCGGGTTTTTTTCTGTGGTCACAGCAACTGTGACATCTCCCCTTTGAAGCCCAGCAGCAACAGTCCAAACCCCAAATGCTGCTCCCCTCTCCCAGTGGCAGGGAGGGGGTGGGCTCTGTGCACCACCCCCAGCACCCACGTCTGGGGCAAGCAGGGCTTGCTCTGCCCATGCTGCAGGGCAAAGTCCCACAGAAATGGAAGTTACTGTAATTATAGCTTGCCTGAACATATGGTTTCAGGGATCTTTCCGCGTGTAAAATGCATGAATATGCATCAAAACTAGATGTCACTGCTTAAGTTACATAATCCTGCACAAACATATATTTAAGAGGGACCCGACATCCTCTGTTTTTTAAGGGGCTTTAGCTGTGATTAATTCTCTGAGCTTATTAATCACAACATGTGTTAGTGTTTGATAAATTGCCCAAAAGTTGCATTAGCTAATAAGTATAAGAACAAAACGAAATAGTTTCATCTGTTTTTATAATAAGACAAAGAGCATCATGGGAGCATACACGGTGGTCATGAATAAAAGAGAAACATTCATTTATGATAATTGGTTTCAGCTCCCCGTTTGGCTGGTTCTTGTGACCTAAATGTATCCAGTTGTTTCCTTTCTTTCCCGTTGGTTTTTGGGTCACTCCTAATGGTTTAATTCAACAAAAAATGTCTACCATTTCCTGTAACCTCTGTCTTTTTTCATTCCTCCTTCCAAAATGTTTTTTTTCTGTGCAGCATCTAGAGAAATCTCCCTCTCTCTCTCTCCCTCTGTTTCCTTCCAAGTGAACAAAGTCAATATTGTTGACAGAGAAAAGGTTTAACTCCAGGCAAAAGTTAAAAAAAAGTAATAGTCATTTATTTGTCTCCACTTCTGAGTTCACAAGGGTTTTTTGTTTGATCCTGGCGGTCAAGACTTTGACACGGAACATGCCCCCTCTGACCATGAACAATTTATGGAGGGAGAAAGAGACAAAAATCCTCATTCATGTTTAAGAAAGCAAAGGAAATGGCTGTAGATTAATATTTGTGCATTTGTAGCAAAATTTCTGATAGGTCTGTAACACATTCAACCACCCTAGTTGAGAAACACAAGAGGCAAAACTCAGCCCTGGAGAGTTGAGTTTTGTTACTCTTGGACACCTTTCAAAACATCAGCCCTCATTCTGCTTTTCTTAGGGCAGGTTTTTCCTCCAGCAGAGAGTGAAAAACGTGGTATGGCATTTGCAGGGAGGCGGCGCACGCTGGCAGGGGTTACCTCGCAGCACAGGCAGGGAGCACTTGCCATGGTCTTCCCATTTGCACTCATGCCTGACACTCCCTGAACACTGCAAAGGGCTTTTACATCTCCCATTCACCCTGCTCAAAGCGACAAGGAATGAATTTTCCAGCACAAGACCCTGAGTTCGAGCTGGTGGGAGATGTGGTGCAGCACAGCAATGGGATAACAGAAGGGTGTTAGCAGGGATACCCGAATCATGTGCCGTCAGCAGCCCTGTTTCACCACACTGAAACTTTTGGGGCTGAAATTCTCCTTTGCCAGGTGTCTGCCTCCAGCAGAGTTTTCTAGGAAATTACAAGGAGGGTGGGAGAGGGGGAGGCCTGGAAGTTTTCCAACACAAGATTAGAGAAAAGTGCTTAGTCGATATAAAAATTCTAACAATTATTTTTTTGGAGTCTCTCTCATGCCTCCATCTTCTGGAAAGGAGATTGGAAATTTGGTGTCACCCTGGGAACAGGGATGTGCCTTTTACGTCCAAATTTGGCAAAGTGAAAAGCCTTTGAATACATCCCACTGAAGATTTATTAGCCTTTGGGAGAAAAACCTCTACAGATTCTGTCTGCCTTGATCTCGCTCCATTTTGGGGCTTCTAGAGCTTGCTTCTTCTGGGGATTGCTCAGGACTTTCCTTGATATAATTCCCTTCTTGGCTGCTGGACACGGCTGTGGCTCTGGGAACCAGAAGAGAGAGCAAGAAAGCCATCCCTGTCATCTCAGCCCCTGGGCTCCCACCACGTCCCTCGCTGTCCAAATCAAGCAACGAGGAAAGCAACAGAACTGCAAAGCAGGAGAAATGGGGCAAGGACCAGGGAGAAGTCAGGAACAAACACCTGGGGGTAGAGACTGAGCCCATAGGGATGCTTGATGTGACATCAGGGAATTGGGATGAGTCAGAAAAACGAGCCAGGATAGTCTGGCAATGATATATAATAAAAGCATAAATAAAACATACGCACAAGGAAGGTGATGAAGGCCACAGATAAGGCCTTAATTCTCACGTTTCAAGGCTTCTGAATTTCAGCTTTAATTTCTCATGTAAAGCAGTTTGTGTCTGTTATTACTTCTAGAGTACCCCAAGCTCTCCACCAAGGAGCCAAGGAAACCAAACAGCAAAGCATCTCACTGCTACACCAAACACCCACTGAAACAGCTAACAGGCTAAAAAGGATGGCAGGAAAACGTAATTAGAGGGCAGAGATAGTCAGATTAGAAAACGCCATAATTTTGAGTATGCTGATGGTATGCATGAGGTGTAGTGAACTGCAGCAGTAAATCAAAGTCTGCCCTCGGAACTCTCACACGGCTGCTATCCAGAGACCCTCTGGCTAGAAATCATTTCCCCACAAAATCACGGGTGTGACATAAATATTCATGTGATTTTAACTATACAGTATCTAGGAAGTTTTTAACCCTTAAGAATCACCTTTCCTTGCAACCTTGAGCAGCAGAAATTCTAGCCTTCTGTTGCTGAAATCCGTACTTGCCCATTGCAATACACACCTCAGAGGCTGAGGCTTTCAGAAAAGAAGTCCCAGCTGGTGAAACTCCTGCTAAAGTCATGGGCATCACCAACACTTTGTAAAGTGGCAGTACCCACTCTTAAGCCTGCAGTGGAGGCTGGGAGTATAAATGTGCTCAGGATATGACAGGACACATTTGGAGAGGACAGCTCTATCTGCAGCTAGCAAACACTGAGGTCTAAGCACAAACTGAAAGCATCTCAACTGCTGGAGGATGCTGGAGGACTATTGCCGGCAGCTGGGTCCAGGACCTCTCCATCAGGGCAGGTTTCCTACTCTCTAGAGAGGCTGCCACAGCTGATCTCTCTGTCACAGCCTGGATCTGGGATGACCAACCCTTAGCTCTCGGGAACAACAACTCACGTGTGCCATCACCAAGGGTCATGCAAAGGCTCTCCTGCCCGCGAGGGAGGAACAGCCACTGCCTTCCCTGAAATAGTCCCACCTTGGCTGCTCTGGTTTGGGGATGTATTTGGCATAACCCCCATGCCCTCTGCAGCATCACCCAGCACAGATAGAGCCTCAGAGAATTCGGCTGCAAATCAATGCACCTCCCCTACCAGTACAACACAGCTTGTGACTGCAGGGAAAACAGCATGAGGAAGGGCCAGAAAACTCCTTACATGTCAGAAAATTAAAACCCACTGTCTAGACAAAAGATCAGGAATTATCTTAAATTTCAAGCAGTGATAATTGACCAAAGGGAAGGGGAAGGAAAAAGGAGAAAGCCTGTCTTGACAAATGGGATGATTCTTTTTGGGTACATCATACCAACAGGGGGAAACTCTATGATTTCACTGTCAGTGCTGCTAAAAGACAACTGCAGCAAGTTTTGTTCCTACTTCTGCACTTTCCTATCACAGAAAGCCCATGTGTTTCATCATGCACAGTCCTAGTGCCAAAACTTCTCAAAGGAGACAGGTTTGTTACTGGACAGGACACCTGCTTTGTGTCTGCATGCACGAGTCATGAATGAACACACGATTGAAGGGAACTGCAAATCTTAAAAACACGACGGGCATCAAAATGTTATTGCATCCTCTCGACAGCTTCAGAAAACTGTTTTTCTCTAACGTTATCAAACCAGGGATGACAGTGGAGCCAACTTCTACTGAATAATCACAGAAAAACACCACACCACGGACTTTCCAACAGAACAGACTGAGTACCTTTGTGGGGGAAAACTAGCACAGTGCAGAATACTCAAACACATTATGGATAAAGTTTAACATCCAAAGCTGCAGCTACTCCAGAAATACAAAGATATACCTTTAGCAATAGACTCTGGTTCAGTCTATCTCACTTACCTCAGTAACACTTTAAGATGATCTGCATTCTGCACAAAGGCAGGCATGACAGCAAACTTTGCATTACAAAGCACTTCTGTTCCCTGCTTTAGATGATCACATCTCATTCTTGAAGGGGACTTTTACATATCTCCCAGCTGCACAAAGGTTCTACATAGCTGTTGGTGCGTGGGTTTAGCTGCAAGAAATGACTGGCTTTAAATATTATCAAATTATTTCAATTGCATTAATTAAGCAGCTTCTTTGCATCCCCAAACACCCCCAATTACCCATGCAGCTCTAGGAGTACTGGATTTCCATCTTCAGAGATGCTGGGGTGAGCCTTTCCACTCATACTGAATTGGCCATGAAATGAAAAAGCTCACTCTCTCCTGAAGTACAAAGAGTTAGGCTACTGTAAATAAGGCTTGGACTGGGTCTTGCTCTGCACAGGGCTCTGCACACTCGCTCGTATCCCCAGCTTACACACACTAACACTGAGTGTACGAAAACAGCTGTGCCATTTTTCCATGTCATTCCACTCAGCCACGGGCTTTTGAAATGGTTCCATTTCATTATATGCCTGAATATGCTTTCTCCTGTTTCACTGTTGCACCAAATAAAAGATACCTCTAACATAAAAAAAAAAACAAACCAAAAAAATCCCAAAACAAGTAACTCTTGCATGAACACATGAGCACATTCTATCATATTATTCCTTTTATTTTCCCCATTTATTGACCTCTCCTCTGTGCTACCCAGTTCACTGAAGGGTGTGTCAACATGCACGGCATGTCAGTGTATTTCCACGGGCTGGGATTTAGGCAAGGTTTTGCATATGAGAGTAGGAATTGCTCGCCTTGCAAGCTATGTGGATGACATGCTTCTCACTATGACAGACAACCTGCTCTGTCCCCAGCTGCAGGGTGCTCCAGGCACACGTTCCCTTCCTTCTGCCAAGGGCTGGGGCTTCTTTCACAGGTGCCAAATGGCATTTTGGGGCGGTTCACCTGATGTTTCCAAGTCTAGCATCAGGCTGCAGTTGTCACGACCCTGAGAAGAGCAGCTCTGCCAAAAGGCGGAGGGACAGGATTTATAAAATATCCACCAGAAAAGAACTCCCAGAACACGAACTACAGCCAGGTCTGCTTCAGCAGGGCAAGGCAGAAAAGTGTGTCACTTCAAAATGCCCTTACAAAGCTGCCACTTTGGCAAGATGAGGTCCTGCAGTGTGGTCGCTCTCCTGGCACTACAGCCCCTCAGAGACTATTAAAACTGAAGAGTCATTCATAGAAAGGAACACCAAAATATACACAAGTACTAGAGAAAACCTCTACCTCCTTTCAAGGGACTCCTGTGAGGGATTAGGGGTACCCCCACTTCACACCCAGCACTGTGTTTCAGGCACAGGGAGGGTCTGCAGGAGGGACCACCCCACAGCATCCTGAGCCAGCTGCAGCACTGGCTCAACCCAGAAACGGGGTCAGAGTGCAGAGCAAAGTGCTGGCCTGGTGTCTTCACATGATTTGTTTTAAAGGTCTGCAGTTCTTCACACCTCAATCCAGCCAGGCAGGCAGCAATGCCAAAAGATGGCTGTGCAAACTCCTCTTGCCTGCTATATGGAGGAACTGGGATTAACACAGCACAGGATAGCAAAGTGCCCCAGGGTCCTCCAGGTGAAGGGTGAGAGATGGAGGCGACAACCCAGAAATGGTGGGTTTTGCCATCTTAGCAACCTCAAGCCTAACTTAAAACCATAGTCAAAAGACTAATGATAAAGCAAAAGCCTCTGCCAAAAAATATAGGCAGGACATTCCTGCCAGAATATATGTTAAAGAAAGACACACAATTATTTTTTAGAGTTGCTGGCACAGTACTTTCAGGAAACCTTTCCCTTTAAACACTAAAATTAAACAAACACATGAAACGCAGGGAGAAATGTAATTACTTTATAGCTTGACTTTGGTCTATTGCCTTGGGTATCCAGTTCCTTTTCTTAGTGATGTGGAAACTCAAATTTCCCCCTAACAGTGTCATTAATTCCTTGGCCTGGAGAGCCCAGCTTTCCTGCTGCATTTTGCATCAGGAAATCCCAGCTGCCCGCACCTTGCTCTGGAAACGGCTCCACAGGTGACAAAGGAGCTCCTGCCCTGCTCCCAGCACAGGAAGGGGGCAGGAGGGCTCCCCTATCCCCCCTGAAAGGAGGGGATTAAAACAATTGGGTTGCCAAAAAAACAATTAAAGACCCAGGCGAAGATCTAGCTCCTCCGACCTCCAGCCCTCCCAAAACTCCCCTCGCCTGCCAAAAATAATGACAAGGGGTGTCTATTTCTGCTTGCCTTTTCCCTAAGAAAAACACCTCCCCCTCTCCCTCCTCATGTCCCCCCATGGCTCTTCCTCCCGCACACAGTCGGGGCTGGCTAAGGTTCCTGTTAAATGAACACCCAGTCCTAAAACACACCCGGGACAGCATCCAAAGGCTACCAGAGGCTGTCGAGAGACTCCCACTGGTGCGGGCAAGCTCATGTGCCCCCCACGGACCACCCGCCCTCAGGCCAAGAGCAGCTTTAAAGCCCTGGAGAGAAAACAAACAGGTTTGGGGGAGCACAGAGAGCCCCGTGGGAGCAGAAGCGTCTCTCCCGTGCTTACCTTCCCCCGAAATCCTCACCGCTCTGTGCCAGCCTGACTGGGCGGCCGTCCTAGCTCCTTCCCCGTGCCCAGGCAGCTGCTCCCGAGAAAAGTTTTCTTGGGCACTGCACAGAACTTCCCAGCTCTTTTCAGACTGAAATCTTTCGAGGTCGGTCCTGGAAGCAGCCCCGTAGCTGCCTGCCCTTTGCAAGCTGTCATGCAGTTTAGCAGGAACCCAGCCGGACTGTGTGAGCTTATATCCACCCCTGTGACACACACACACACACAGAATGTGCCTGGCATCTGAAGCAGCCGATGCTCGATTTATCCCTTCCCTTGTTGCCAGTGACTGACATAAGTGCCGGGAACTCTTGGTGGAAAACTGCTTATGAGCTTTGGGCCTGATCCAAACCCCACTGAAGACAAAGGAAAGACTTGTGATTGCTTTGGAGCTGGCTTTGGATCAGTCCCATTATCTCTGCCCCGAGAGCAGTGCACAAAGAAAGCAGCAAGCACTGGGGCACTGTAAGCCCGTGCCCAGAGGCCCATCTCATGTGAGGAAAAGAGAAGCAGGAAGGTGCATCTGAGCCTTCCTTAGAACATCCGTCCAGAGCCCTCCTGGGAGGGGACTAGCCTAGGGAACTGCATGTGATCACACCCCTCAACCCTCACTCGTGGGTGGAGATGCCCTGCTCAGGAGCAGGCATCCAGATTTCTCTGCTCAGGGTTGGTATCAGCCATACAAAACATCCAGAGCCAGACCTACATCCAGACTTCAGTTGTGCAAATCATCCACCTCACAGGCTGAGTCTGCTTTTATCCATCAAACACTGTCAGTTTGCACACTCCAACACTGAGAACATTCATGTGTCTCACAGGACACAAGTGTCCCCGTGAGCTCTTCCCATTCCAAGACAGACCAAAAGAGTAACACTCTCAGACTCCCTCCCACCTAAAAATCCACAAAACCAATTTGTTTTGTCAACAATTAAGCAGCAATTTGCATTCTTCCTGGGTAAGAGGCTGCCTGCAGAACTGAAAAATTATCTGACACTGTTTCATTCCACTTCTCCTGGCACCACTGCCTTTCTCTCCATTTACTAAAAGAAAAAAAAAAAAAAAAAAAAGAGCTGAAAAAATAAATTGTTAAGTCACGCTTTTCTATTTTAAGGCATTTGTTGTAGCTATACAAGGGTTTTTTCTCACTGGGAGAATAAATGAGAACCATGAATCACACCAAACTTACCTAAGAAAAGTGCAAAACAATTCTCTGTCCTGGGATTACAGAGCTGATGACTCATGACCCCTTTCTTGTAGAGTTTAGGCTACACAACTTTTGTAGCATAAACCAATTTCTTTTGGAGGTAAAGGGGTTCTAACCAATACCCTTCCACTTGTGCCAGTTCTTAGTGTGGAACCAGGTACACTGCACTACGACAGCTCTTCTCGGGAAACTGGCAAACAGCTTCCTTGCACCCCAAGTTTAAAAACACATTTAAATTCCTTCATTTTAACAGACTACCATGTGTCAGTGGAATGACAATAAACAGCAATGTGGGTGTCCTTCAAAGGAGAGGAGCAAGAGCCAAAATGAGTTGCCCTTGGCTCTCTGTACAGAGGCTGAGGCTGTGATCTGGCTTGTGTCTGAGGAGGGCTCAGACCCTGCAGCAATTACCTGGCTCAGCAGTGTGTGGGAAGGTGTGACAATGCACTGCCCTGCCATACAGCTCATCCCAAGTAGTGCTAGCCTAAGGCTGGCACAGCTTAAACTGTGCTCAGATACCCTAAAGAGGGTAACTCTGAGGAGCAGAGCAACCCCGACAAGTTTCAAAGTCTGTTGACATTTTTGTGATGCCGAACTCTGAAAATCACAGCTGGTGTTGGGGGTCAGGCAACCCCGAGCTTGAAACACGCAACACTAAATTATTTTTCAATCCTGGCTTGAACTATAGCTTTGCAAAAGCCTAAGTCTCCAGGATTTCCCACCCCCTCATCCAAAGAAGTGGAGAAGAGAAAGTGAGGATTTAAAGGGAAATAAGTTAAACCTCATAGCATGTAAAATGAATTCCCTAACCAGAAGGGTCTTGCCACATCCTCGGAATGGTGTCACGGCTTGAAAACATGCCTTGTTTCTAAGCTCATTTATTTGCTAGGAAAACTCAGCCACTAGTATGTCTTAAAGAAATCCCTAGAAAGGCATCTGCAAGCAGTTGCACTGAAATTTCAATTGCTGAGCGTAATTCACGGCAGAGCGAAACCCTGGAATCTCTGTGAGTGCAGGGCACAAATAGCTCAAGGAGGTGTTTGCTACGAAGGAAATGGTGATGCTTCTTCCATTTCCCATGAATATCATATGCACTGCTTCAGCCATATGTTGTGTTGAATCTGCCACATTCTTCGGTGGTGGGCACAGATGTGGACAGATCTGACAGATCAGGGTCTTAGGGTCACACAGGAGTAAATTGGGGGCAGATGATTTGAGCGTCACAGCTTATTTTTAGAAAAAAAAAGGAGGAAAAAAAGATTGCTAAGAATCATTCCTACCATGTGTCCGAACAAGAAACGCATTTATCTCACCTAGTAAAAACAAAGAAGAGTTTCTCTCCAATAAGGAGTTTGTTTTAAGAGGCTAACAAAGATTGTTCTATGCACTCTATAGATCACAGGTGCTGCAGAGAAACATAGACTTTGCCACGTATTTCCATGCTTCATTAACATGTATTATTTTCAGACAGTCTCCAACAGTGCTCCAGCTTTATAGGCACAGAAGTGACTCCTTTGACAAATAAGCAAAGTTTCTTCTCAGTTGCCTGGCTTACACTGTTCTCTGGTTATTCCTCTGATTAGTGCTATTTTGCTTACATGCACACTGTGGGTGATAAAAGACATCAAGGAAATGGAAAACACTTTCCCAAGAATATCACCACTGCTAGGAGATGGAACAGAAAACAAGGAAAAAGGAAATCAATGCTTATTCAAGCCCTATAGGCCACCAAAATATAGCAAAAATGTAACAGATTCCTTCATGTCTATTCTTTACGCTCGAAAGAGCATACTACACACACACACTTTCTGCCTCCTGCTGTACAAAGTTTAAAAGCAGGGAGTGAGGATGAGGTCACATTTCTTCATGAGACCCACAAACTGCACTGCCCAACATTCACTCATATGAGATGAGGCTCTGCAAAGCTAAGGCAGAACTCAAACCCAAACTGCATTTGCCAAGGAAGGACAAAGAGAGTGTTTCACAACACTGCCTGGCACAGGATAGGGCTTGCAAAGGCTGCTTTGAGAAGGAAATCAGAAGAAAACCCTGGACCCAACTGGGATGGTGAGGACTGAGCTGGTGCTGAGGGCAGGAGTGTCCCAGCCAACCCAGTCACATAAGTGTTGTGTTATGGCCATGCCCAGTCACTTGCAGTGGATTTTTCCAGGCCACCAGCTCAAATTACTAATAGCCAGCATGGGACGTTTTATTTGTACCAAGTAGACATTTACCCTGCTATGAACAAACCAGCCCAGGCCCCAGACACGTTGCAAATTGCTCAGAGAACAATGTCACCCCTTTTCTCCCCAAGTCCAGTGCTCTCCCGAGCCCAAGCAGGAATGGGGTGAAGCTGATCTGAAAGCAGAGCTGGAGCTTTTCCATTTCCTCTTACAAGTCACTGAGGAGTTGTAGGTGCAATCAGCCTTTTTTTTCCCTATGTTTTCCCTGTCTGTTTGGCTGAGAATAAATACCCTGGATTGATAAAGCCTAAACGCTACTGATTTTCCTGCACCTTGAGGTTTCTCACAGGCTGCTTCTGGTTCTTCAGAGGGGTCACACCAGCTGGGAGAAGGATTCAGATGGGATTTAAGCTGTGTGATGCTGGGCCAAAACTGTGCTAAGTGTAGCTTAGTGATTAAATTGTTGGAATAGGGATCAGAAAGCCCAGTGTGTTAGGTAAATATGGACATTCCAGCCCAGCCATCCAAGCTCTGAGCAGGGATCATGTCACTGAAATCCTTTTGCCAGTTGAGATTCACAGTGCTGAGAAGGTGACAGGCAGGTGGAGAGGATGGTATTTTGCTGGCCCAATGCTTTGGGGTCTTCCTCAGCACACTAGAGCTGTGTTTTGCTCAAATACCTGGCACTGAGCATTGGAGCCCAGACAGGACTGCTAAAAGGAAACAGAAGCCAAACAGAAGATGGGATGCTACAAGAATTGAAGACACCTCAAGCTGACTTTTCTTTCCTGTGGGATTTGTTTTCAGCTGGGTCAGCTTCCTGACCTCATTAACACAGAACTCCATACACAAGGCAGGGGACTGGAGCAGATACCCAGGCCAGGGAAGAAGTAGAACTATCACTTTCAGAGGCAGTATGAGTTTATTTCAGATGAACCCAGCCACTTTAATTGACTTTGCCCCTATAACCTGGTGATTCAGAGCAATTCCCATTAGGCAAACAAATAACCAGGCATTTCCCTCCTGGAAGGATGTTCACCCCATGCAGGGTGGGCAGAGACCAGAATAGGAGTCCATGAATCCCTACCATCCCCTGCAGGGTAGAGCTGCTTCCCAGGAACCAGAAGTTCAAACCAAGCTAAGATTTGGGAGGAAGTTTGTTCTTTGTTGCTGTTTTTTCTCCCTGACTGCTGGTTTCAGTCACTTCTGTGTTCAGTTGCTTTTTGGCCCATCAAATAAGCAAAGGTCCCCTAGGAACTCCTCTATCAATTTTTTTTCCTCCACTTGAAAAACCAGCCTTTAAATGCATCCCCTGCTGGCAGAGAAGAGAGGTAACGTTTTATACAGCTTCACTACCCCTGTATGGTCGTACCCGGTCGCTTCTGGACACATGCAAACAGCATCACAAAAATACAGGGTTTTGCAAGATTTTCTGGTCCATCCCTCTGAGTGCAGGCAAACAGCACCTGACAGATATCTGAAAGATCTGGTGTCAGAATCCTCCTATGGTAATAGAAGCAGTAGTTTCACTCACCTTCCCAAGAGAAAGCTTTTCTCCCCTGTCTCTCCAGTAATGATCCAAGTTCCCCATTGCCTCTGCTGTGCTGCCAGACTGCAGAGAGCAAGATTTCCTTGCCTAGTGGGATAACCTGCTACTTATATGCTGTTTTCTCTATTTTTCTTCCAAGATAGTAAGAGAGGAATAAAGAAGTAGGTGGGAAAAGGGAGAAGAGAAATATAAATCATGACAGGAAAGGGCATGGTTATAGGGGACAACCAACTGCCTTTCTCCTACAAACACCATCCAAAGGCTGTTCTGGCACTGTTAACAGCTGAGGGTGGAAGAAGGGGTAGTTCAACTCCCAGCTCTGCCACAAGCTCTCTTGCAGGTCTTGAAAATAAATGTCCATACTTCAAAATGCCTCAGTTTGGGTCAATCTGCTGCTTAAAAAAAATATGCTTCATAGGATTGTTCAAAGCTTAAATAAGCATTTGAAGAGCTCTAGTAGAAATAAGATGAAGGGCACTCTCAGAGAGACAAAGCATTATCATCATAAAGAGTAATCTTGATGTTTTTTATGAGCAAGCGTAAGATTCCAGCAGTAATCTTTAAAGCAACATCCATTATCTGGAAAATTAGTTTTCAGCTAATGGTCTGTTACAGGTCACACTTGGTAAAACTCCACTCACATTTTCTTCCTTTTTCCCTTAAAAGCGCTTGGAAATCCCGTGACAGCTGCCTGAGAGGAACAGCAGAGCCTGGCTGGCTGATGGCACACAGCGACATGGGGGGATGAGGAGGAGCGTGCTCCCATCACACACCAGATGAACCTCCAGCCTGGCACCATGAACCACTCAAGATGCCTCCACAGGGCAGAGATCTCACCCAGCCACGTCTCACCTGGCCTGCAGGGCTTGCTGGGGCCAGGCACTCTGTATTAGGACTCTGGTTGGAGATAAGGGTCAGTCTTAGACCCCTCCTTAACCAGGACATTTGGGCGGCAAAAAGCAGGAGGTGGTGTGGTCCTAAATGGATTGCTTTCAGCTGAGACTCCCTGAAGACCTGCATGAGCCAAAGTGCCCAGGGTGGGGGATGAAACCTCACCTAGGCAGGCTGTGCCCCTCAGCACCATCCATGCATGTACTGCTTGTCTTTCCAGAGATTGTTCTCTCCCACGTGAGGAACACTGTGAAGATCAGAGAAAGCACCCAATCTCCCTCCAGCCTCAGCAGCTCAGCACCCACCTCCCTCTCAGCTGCTGAACCATTGTGGGGAGCAGCCCCTCTCCCAGTATCACCTGGAAATGCCCTACTTGGAAGAGCCTTTGCTCCAGGGAAGCCCTCTCCTTGCTGTGGCCACCTTCTCTGGCTGCCTCGTGGCACACAGTGACTGGAAGGACCTTCCCCACACCACACAAAGAAGCCTGTGCTTTGTGGCCACCAAACACTGACAAGGGACCACAAGCAGTGGCCACCCCTATGGAGGGAGCACCAGAGCCTAAGTCAGATGGTGGTCTCCCTGTAGGTCCTGGAGATCCATCCCTTCTCCTGGAAGAACAAAGAGCTAATTCACCAACACCAGTGTGAAAAGCCAAGAAATCCTACTGGTGCTACTCAGAGAGAAGGGAGCCAAACTCAGCAGCAAATAAAGGGAGGTAAGAAGACCAAGGATGACTGTAACTATTTAACAGCTTTGAGGCTGTGCCTTTACTGAGCAGAGGCAGCACCAGGCTGAGGAGCCCAGAGGGCTGAGCTGGCTGTGCTGGGGGCCATGGCCATGCTCCTGCCAGGCTCTGCCCTCATCCAGGGCTGCCTGCTGCCCTGGGAAACAGCCTGGCTGAAACAACTGGTCCATTTGTTGGGGTGTAGAGCCAGCCCTGATGTTTTGGTGTTAATGGCTTTGAGATAGCATTTCGCAGCCAGCACTACATGGCTCAAAGAGCACAGTCCATGATGAGAAAGTGGGAACGTCCATGCCACAGCCATGTGGGTCTGGGGCTCAGCTGAACAGTGTTTCATGGTGAAAAATATGGATGAAAATGGGTGGGAAAGGGAAAATGGAATGGGGGTTGATTTGGTTTTATTGCTTGAATTAAAAGAAATTTGTTCTTCATTTTAATATTTTTGTCATTTTATGCCATACTGGCCAAAATGTTATGTCATGTTTCTAGAAACCAGCCATTTTAAGTTCTTGCTTGCCAAAAGCAAAGGAAGCAAAGGATGTTTTTACAGCTTTTTAAAACCAAAGCCTCATGGGGGAAAAATGAAAATTTTAAATACTATTTTTTCCCCAGCTATTTACTTTGCTAAAAAATTACTTTCTACTGGGAAAGTGATTAAAATTAAAACCAATTGTTGAGTCACTCATCCAGACTTCTCATGGATTTGCTGTAAACTCAGCAGATATAAAAATCTCACTCATACTATGAGGGGTCTTTCCAATTTTCTGCAAGTTTATGGCACTGCAGCAGAGCTGACACTGTTTTTAAACAAGCTGCAGCTAAATCTTGGGTTTGAAGCCAGCTGATAGACAATCTCAGAGGAAACAACACCACTTTTGTAAAGTGCTGCTCTGCTTCCTCCCTCCAAGCTTGGATTAAATGATTTATTTACAGTATGAAGAAGTGAAGTAATTTCATTTATTATAAGGACAAGCAAAGCCCAGGCTGCAGTGTGAAGGCAACCTGGTTTCTTCCCAGCTCTTTCAAGGATTACTTGGGTGGACTGGTAGCAGCTTTGCCCCATAGTCCCAGGCTCTCTGCGGCAGTGTCAGGGTGGAGACACCCACCCAAGCTCCTTGGGGAAATCCACACTCACCGTCCAAATAGAACTGAAGGTCAAAAATTAATAACATTTTCCAAATTGTATCCCTTTTCCAGTTGCAGCATCTCCAAGCCCACTACCTCATAAAACTTGCAAGCAGACTATGAACAAACGGGGAACTGCAACAAGACCTCCTATAAGTGGAGTAATTCCAACTCTGGCTGCAATGTAATCAAGTTTATACCATAGCTGCTGGCTGACCCTGGGGAAAGGAAATGGAGGAGAGAGACCCGAGACATTTCTATTTGTCTGGGTGAGACATTTTGCTGCTTCATACAAAGTTTCTGAGCCTTGGGGACTCGATCTGAGGTCCTGCTGCCTGTTTTGCCCAAGGAGAAGAGAGCTAAATAGACAATGGTCTTGATACAAAGAATGACTAAGCAGGCCACTGGCTGGAAAAAAGATACATAAGAGAAAATATGAATTATTTGTACCAAATCCTGGGCTGGGTAAGAAGCAGTTGTTCACAATCTCTTCCAACACCAGAATTTGAATTCTTAGAGCAGGAACATCAAATTAAACTTCCAAAGGTTCAAAGGTGGCAGGTTAAAAGCAAACACAAAGAAATAGGTTGGATGGTTCAAATGCAACTTGGAGTTAAGCTGTGGCACTCTGTCCCAGGATGTACAATTAACAGATAATACATCTTAAATGGAGAATGCCACAAGTTCAAGAAGAAACCAAAACCTGAGATTTGCTAAAAAAGCTTACACCACCTCTAATCCAGTAGGTCCTTGGGGGATGCAGAGTATTTGGAAGTGTCCTGCATGCTTGCCCTGCACCTTTCCTCTTCTGTTTGTCCCCACTTGCAGCCTCAGCCAGAGAGACAAGATTCTTTATTAGATGAACAAACAGTGTGTCCACCTCTAGGTGTGAGATCAAAGTCCTGAGATGCTCTGTGGAGGCATGCCAGGTCTCAGCTGCCCTCGTGCCTGGAGATCCTCCCAGCGCCTCCAGAGAAGCTGCCCAACTCCAAACAAAGGGCAGTGGGAGTTAATGTGTTGAAGATGTAGAGCTGCCCCATGCCCTACTCTGACAGACAGAGACCTGCACAGAGCCAGCCACCAGATTCCTGGCTGACAGCCTCACAAACAACAAGCCATTCAAAATTAACCACACCAACTATCGAACTTTTCCTGTAGTAAAAGTATCTTTTTTGGGGAAAAAGACAGCAAGAAGATAGCCCTGAGTATAAAGACACTCATCCCATAGGAGCACTCTGTGCCAGAAAACTCTCTCCACAGGCATGCACGTCCCTGTCTCTCCAGGGTCCTTTCAGGTCCTAGACTTCACTGCGAAACCATGCAGAACTACACTGGGGACCATGAGGATTAAGGTTTTCATGGCCTTTCTGTT
Source organism: Machaerirhynchus nigripectus (assembly GCA_013397975.1). NCBI lineage: Eukaryota > Metazoa > Chordata > Aves > Passeriformes > Dicruridae > Machaerirhynchus > Machaerirhynchus nigripectus. The sequence continues at coordinate 110,400 of VZRQ01006440.1, read as the reverse complement.
CATGGGTTGGAGGGAAAACCAGATGATATTAATGCTTTGACTTGTTTCCAGTTTAGCTTCCTACTGCAGTCGCAAACCAGGATTAGCAGCCTGAGTATACAGGCACAATCCTCCAGAAACATCTCAGCTGCAGTTTTTAGCTACAAATTATTATCCCATTGCTACTCAGCTCCAGGTCCCAGTGCTTTCCTCAAGACCCCATTCCCCAAGCCACACAAAAGACTCCCTGGAACTCAAGGCTCCTCTGGGTATCTCACACTTTGCCCGCACACAGGGAAAGGAGCAGCAGGTTATACATGTAACACAGCTTCCAACAGGGCTCGGCCATGGAAGGTGTATAAAATGGTATTAGCAACAACTTGGTAAAAAGGAGCCATGTCGGTGTCACGGAGCACAATGAAAAGCGTAATTGGTTACAGCTGACAAACACAGAACTGCATTAAACAGAACATTCGATGCTGGGCCATGGTTTACATCAAATTGTCAATCTCAATATGGCAATCCCCTAAAAGGGCCACTTTTTTTTGTACGCCCTCAGGAAACATAGCAAATCATGGCAACATGTTTATAGTCTTCAAATGCCACACAAGGAACCTGATATGCATCTTTTATGGTGGGATATACTGGAGGGTGTTTCAGCATGTCCATACTAATTTTCCAAATACATTTCACAGCTTCATTAAGCCTTCCCAAATCTCTCACAGATCGACTTTTAGGTGAAGCTGTGAAGTGGACGATCCTCAAGGCCAAACTCACTCAATAAAAATGAGATCACTTGCCTTATCTCTGTGTTGTTTTCTAGCTTCAAGTCTGGCAATGAAGGCTGGAAACAGCAGTGACAACGCACAGATCTTTACAGCCTGCCCTGAACTTCGCTGTCTGCTGCTGCCATATCAACTGCCCTTGGACTTCGGCACTAAACTTGACACCAGCAACCACAGTAGAAGGTCAGTGATATTCACGTCCAAACAAAAGGTTTTTTCTGTGCTTATTCTGGCTGGAATTCAAGTTATTCCAAGAGGGTTTGTGGTTCCTGCACCTATTTACACATCAGATCCCCTTGGGGAAGGGGCAGGTTTGCATCGTGCCTGTCACAGCCAAGTTCTGATGCTGCCTGAATGCTCTGTGCCTAAGACAGAGGGGCAGGAGGAGAGAGGGCTGGGTTAACCAGAGAAGGCACCTTTGATACAGTCAGAACCATTTTGTGTTTTGGAAGATACACCAGGTCTTGGTGCCCTTACAGCAAACCCTTCCATGTCAGGATGTTTCATGAGCAGCAGAGCCTATGAAATGCATTGTCCTGGGATGTTCGTGCTTTAGATCCTCCAGTGTCTCATAGTCAGGCCGAGATCAAGCTGCAGGTCTTGCAGGGGAAGCTGAGTATCTGTCCTTCACCCAGCTTCAGGTTTTCATCAATCTGGTAAGTAGTTTTTTTAAGGTATTTTTAAGACCTTCAGCTAGGTGTCATTTTTTCCACCAAATCCAACAGGTTGGTGGAAATGAGGACAAACAGAGAGACTACATACTGGAATAAGGTAAAAAACCTAAAAATTCACACAGTTTTAATTTTTTTTTTTTCTGTTCAGAAGAACAGAATAACTTACAGCAGGAAAAGAACATTTTAAAAACTCAAACAAGCTGCTTAAAATGATGATCCCAATTACCTACTCTGTAGATGACCTGCTATGATATCAGCGTATCTTCAAGGTTTCAAGATAAGGAACTACAATACAAGGCAGATCTTTACAGCAGGATGGCAGTACCCTGAGTTCATTCAAAGTCCTGGTTTACTACCATGAGCACTCAGATACCCTTCCAGAAAATAGCTTTGAGCTAAATTTATTAAAGAACAAACAAGAAGAGTCAACAAAACTGTTCTCTAAGTTTTAAATACCAGGAGGGGAGGAAGCTTTATTGCTTTATGCTACTACATTACACAGATACAACAACAGCTGTCAACAATAATATTATCTGTATTACAGCAGAGATCCCAACTGAGACTAAGGTCTCATTGTGCAGGACACTTGTAAAAACCAACTAGAAATACACTGCAAGAAACCACCCCCTAAAGAAACGCAAGACTAAATAGGCAAGAGGGAAAGAATGGGGGGAAATGACACGACCCTGCTTTTACAGATGGGAAACTGAGGAATGCCAAGGAAAAGTGACTTGCCAGAGGCTGAAATTAAAAGTCTGTGGCAGAGCCATAACAGAGTCCAAATTTTCCAAATCCAACTCCAATACCACCCAAAACCAGTAGAAGACTTCCCTTTAAATTAGTCTTAATAATGTTACAGTGGGATCTCACTTGTAATTGAACTGTAGAAATCAGGAGTGGGTACGTATTTCTTTTTTTTAGGAGCACTCTTTTTTAGTCCACAGCACATTTTGCTCAGGACTCTGAATTCTTCATAAAATGGGTCCACTGTGTTTAATTTTCTCCACTTAACCTAGAGGCTGCACTTTTAGTTGCTGTGCCAGGCAGAAACTTGTTCCAGCAGAACTAGGCAGAACTTTTTCCTAATGCTCCTTTACATGCTCAAGGCTTACAAAGCTGCTCCCTCTGAAATACCCACAGGAGATATGGGAACATTTAATACTACTTAATACGCTCCCAGCACGTTGCTGTGAATGGGAAGCTCCTGAAGAAATGCCACAGCCCTGTAACACATCGTGTTGGATGAATGCTTAAACGTTTGTGGTTAACGAGAGTCAACATGGTAATTCAGTGTTAGTCAGAATTACCACGGTTGGATTACCCGTTTTTCAATTTCTCCTGTTCTAAGCCATCTTAGTGGCCTTTATTCATAAAAGACACAGATCTACCCATTTCAAATTGCCCCTTCATGTAAATACTGTCAGGACAAATAAAGTAGTTACTGCCAAGCCATCTGAAAGTGATCAACACTCTTCGCTGCGAAGTAAGCAAAGTGAGGTCCATAACAAGATAGCAATTTGCACCTTTTTTTTTTTTTAATTTGAGAAATAATTCACTTTTTTTGGTGCATAAGTTAAGCATGGAACATATTATTTAATCCTAATGCAAATCACACCAGCAGGAAATGTCGTAAAGAAAAAAGTAATCTTCTGAAGGAAAAATAAATTATCGACCACGTTAAGAAGGAAAGAAACATTCTCGAATAATTTCTTTCTTTGTTGGTATTGGCTGGCAGCATAATCCTTCCAAGTAAATTGTAATTTCCAAATTAGATTATACATTATGTCATATTAGTTTTATATTAGAAAAACAAACTGACTGAAAGGAAAAATGCCAAAGTCGACTTGCCTGGTAATGTAAAATTTTTGTGTTTCTGCTGTGAAATGCTAATGTTTCTTTTTTTTTTTTTTTTTTTAAACAAGTTTTACAGCAAACATAAAACCTAAATTAAGGCAAGATATTTACTTTACTTGGCCAAGCCCTGTTTGAAACATAAATAGGAAAAAAAAGACTGAGCATTTTCAGGACAACACTTAACCATAGCAACAGTTATCTCTGTATATAAATACTGATACTGGCATGGAAATTTTTATGAGTTATACATCAATCAAGAATATAAGCACCTATTGCACTCAAAAATAACTTACATAGAGAGAACATTAAACCTGCACAGGTCAAGTGATCTGAAGTCAGGAAATGGCAGAATTGAGAATGGCTGTGTAACTTTTGCTTTGCTCCTGTCTATGTTATGAAAGAGTCTTTAAATAACACCACCTTCTATCAGGTGTTTTTCACACAATTCCTGCTTAAGTCACTGTCCAGAATGGATGTGTTTGCTGGATACATGGTCTGGAACATTAGTCCTATGAGGAACAGCTGAGGGTACTGGGATTCTTTGATCTAATTTTAAAGGGAAAAAGCTGAGGGAAGATGCTTGGTCCGAGCCTCCTTTACAACGTGTTTCCTAAATTCTACATCCCAGAGGAACTGCAAGTCTGCTTTTCCCCCACTCGTCTTTCAGAAAATCTTAAAATGCCACTAAGCAAAGATAACACCTTAGCTTGGACACGTGTCAGGTGGGGTGACCCAGGAACGAGGCCCTGTGGCATCAGGGAAGAAAGCAAGGTAAGTACAGGACCACAGGGAAGATGAGATTGAGGATGTCCCAGCACACAGGACTTGCTGAGAGTAATCATTTGCAGAATATTTTGAAGACAACCAGCCAGGGATAAACATGGAAATAGTGTAATTTCTTCATGACCTGTTAAACTGTCCCAGAGCACTCTACTGTCACTACAATTTTGCAGTAAGTTTAGGCAGTTAAAAGCAAGTTATAAAAACAATCAATCCCTGCTGCTTCAGGAACCAAAAGTTTACCAATCCGTTTCTCCAAGGAGCTGGCTGCAGATGATTGGGAAAAGTTCCACCTAAATGGACCAGCTGACATGTACAAAATGCTTTACTAATTAAAGGAACTTTAGGTTGAGAACATAAAGTGCATCTTTATACATGAAAAGGGAGAGTAACCTGTAATGGGGAAGGGGATGTGAGAAAGGAATAGAGACCTGTGCATCCCAGTCCAGAAGACTGACAGTGCCTACGGAACAGACCCTAACAGCAATAACTTTGAAATAGTGGATGTTCATCATCCCAAAATTACCTTTGCAGCTAGATTTTTCCCAAATGACAAGGCTACAAATCACTGACTTAACCGTCCATGTGCCCAAAGGAATGTCTGGACATGGAATCATCTTAGATGTTAGAAGAAATATATATAGATATATTAGACAAAAATACGGCCTCCAAAGACCATTTTGAACTCAAGTTTTTAATGAGCCAAAAGAGAGGTTTAAATGTAAGTTCCCACTTCATCTCAGCAACAATCTCACTTCTCCCATAATATAATACCATATTTAATATAATACCCAAACTACAAAAGGGTGGTTTTAACTCTAATATATTTTTATATCATCACAGCTACAGCAACGTTCCCATTATAAAACAGACAGATACACAGACATGTCTATCTCACTTCCTGCAAAGGTTATACTTAGAAGCTTTTTAAAAGGAGCCAAGAGATTATTAATACATGTAGTAATGTGGTGATGAACACAAGTACCATGAGGCACAGACAAGTACAAAGCTCTTAGAAAAGTCAGCTCTAAACTGTGATTCTACACAATTTCTTGGCTTCCCTAACAGTTCATGGTATTTTTTAAAACATCTATTAATTACCTGGTAACCCTTAGCAAACACTGCTAAGTGGAATTCTCATAAAAAGCAACATTCACACAATCTTGGGACTTTTTGCAAGACAAAATCATCAATGGTAGTGTAAAGCAAGCAAGGAGTCAAACTCCATGTTATGTAGCCTCATTTTTGTAGTTGATCACATTTGATCATGGGTGTCACAGTACACCAGTTTGGATAACATTTTTTTCCATTTCGGTCTTACTGCACTAAACCTCTAATGATTATCACAGCCCCATTGGTCTCACTCGATCTGTTCTATATATTGTGTGTATTTAGATGGCTAGAAATGGCATAACCCTGTGATTATTTCATGTTTCGTGAAAGGCCAGAGGTAGATTTATTTCATCCAACTTTCACCAGAATGACAGAGAGACTTGATAAAAGAGTCCATAAGTTTTTTTGGTGGGGTTCCACTCTTCGCTGGCTTCCCCCACCTCAAACCTGCACAGGCAGCCACTTCACAGAACAAGGAAAAGACGTGCTGACTTTGTGTTTCCTCTCTTCCACCCCATCTTAAAAGAAGGGCAGTTGATGAGTGTGCAAATCTGCAAAGTGTTTTATTTCTTGACTCCTTACTCCACTGACCCATGGGACTTTCTCTGCCACGACATCACCTGATCCAAGTGTCCCACTAGATATGAGAAAGGGTGACATCTCATGGAAATTTTAAAGTAACTCCTCCATGATCGATACAATCCCTGCAGTCTTCTGTAAAGCAATATTTATTGTATGTGAGCACAAGATTTACTTCTCTCATGTCTTGCTACAAAACTATCTGCTAAGGATTTTTGAACTTTGCCTCTGTTTTTGGTCTCAGCCAAAGAAAGGACTAAATGGGTCATGACCTGATATGAGGGGGCTCACCAACCTGCCCTCTCTCATGCAAGAAATCAATATTTGGCTTTGGTGTGAAGTATCTTTTCATGTTTTCCCTCCCAGGCCTGACCCTGGCTATCCCTTTCACCCATGACTTTCCCAGAGAGGCAATCGAAGTAAGATACACATTCATCAAAACATCTTTTTAGTCTATTTTTTTTCCCCCACCTTTTCAGACGGAGCTAACAGGGGTTTTGCTGGAGGACCAAAATGCAAGTTGCAGTTCTAAACTCGACAGTCAGAGCACAGCCCTTCAGAAAACCTTTTGTGACACAAAACACAACCCCACGGTTAAGGAGGGGGGGAAAGAATAAAAGCAACAATTGTGAAAACCAAAGACTCTCACAATAAACTGGTGCACATAAAACAGCAGTTTCAAGAGAGTCAGAGTCCCGGCCGGGAGAGACAAGGCACACATACATGTCCATATACACATACAAAGAGTCCTGGAGACCATGTCCAGAATGATATAACTGGTTGGTAGGCACACTTCAATCATTCCTTCATTTTATAGACTGACATTATTTAGCTTAATAAGACCTCTAAGAAAGGAAGGCAGAAGTTAAATGAAGTAATCTCCCACCCAGCCCTGATGTATTATACTGGCTTCCTTTATACTGACTGGTTTGTACCTACAGAAACTGTTCTCAGTGACACAGGGACCAGGGATTATTATCAATAAAGGACCTGACTTGACCACAGTCATCCATTACCATGAATGCTACTCAACAGCTTCTTCTATTAACAAAATTAAAAATAAATTTTAAAAAAGAAAAATTTCCTTTTTTAACATAATATTTGTTGCCATTGAACTCCACTGGAAATACATATACTGCAAATGTCTGCTTTTACATACAGCCTTTGCACTGTGATTTCAGAGGAAGCCTGAAAGGCTCACTTCAAGGTTCTTATGTAGGGACACATCATTTGAATGAAGATCTTTAATACACCATGTCAGAAAGGCCATCTTCATTTCTGTGATTCCAGGGAAGCGGAGGTGCTCCACTGCAAAGAAGTTGGCTTCTTACCTACATAAAATAAACAGTTGCAACGCCTGTGGGTCTCAAAAATAGTAGCAAGGGCTCTTTTTTTAATAATCCTCAGTCTACCGTTTCAACAGCTAGACTACACATTGCATCTCCCAGCACATAAAATACAGCTGCTTTATGTTGGCCTTCTAGCTGTTCATTATTTTTGCTTTTATAATAAGAAATGTATGGAAACAAATGACCCTTTCAAAGTGCCGATCTGTTTAAAGAAATAGCAAACAGTCCCAAAGCCACAGAGATTCTTCTACTGGCACAAGAATGGTGGCCTGTCGTCATTTCAGGCCCCAAATGAGATAACACTTTGAAACAACATTCATTAATGCTTGAAATCCCAATACAGAGCAATTTAATTCAAATGGCTTTGTTCTTTAGAAGAAACCCAAAGGGGAAGGCGGGAAGGCTAAAAAGATATCTTAAGTCATACAAACCTTCACCAAAGAACAAATCAAAACATCTGAGGTTCATTCAATAGGGCTGACCGGCCTCGGCGAGAAGACGACAAACAAAGAAGCATTGTATTGTTACACAGAGTGAGGTTTTTCCAGGAACATCCCGTCAGATGCTTTCCAAGTGAACACCATGCAGCTGAGAGTAGGTGGATTTGAAACAGCACAAGATCAATAAAAATCCAGCTTTCCCTTTCACAGGAAGTCGACTGTTAAAACAGTAATGTACTTGTCCATAGCATGTAAAAAAGAAAGGCCACACAGAGGTTGGGCGTTGGGTTACTGCTCAATAACATGGTCCAGACATCCTGAACATCTTCCCTACCCCACCCTGGAACCTTCAAGTGCCAAATAGTCCCAGCCTTTTAAGCAAATTAACAGGAATAACCTCTGATAAAAGGCAGAAACTAACCACGTTTTCTAAAAGAACAAACAATCCTATTTCCTCCATTAACCTTGTAGAGAATTTCTTAACTGTACATTTTGTCACCCTATCCTTCATTCCCAAGGCTCAGATACACAGGAAACAAAGGCAGTCAGTAACAAGGAGCATCACTGGTGGTGCTTTGACTCATGAGAAAAGAAAGAGGTGAGGAGGGTATCAGCATGAAACCAACCAGATTCTGCTAGGCTTAGATGTCTTTATTTATTATAATATTACAGACTTTTTACAGACTGCTTTATTTTTTCCACGTGATTTGTTCTTCAAAGTTATGAGTGGAAAGAGACCTGAATAAAAGCCCCTGATTCAAATGGCCTTTACATGCATCCACATTTAGACCAACAACATGACAAGCATGATCCAAGGCCTTGAATGGCTGCTGCATGAGGCATGATTTAAAAGAGAAGGACTTCTCAAATTAGAAGATATGACCGAGATGGGATGTGACAGAGATCAGTGGGATCCTGGCCACAATGAGTAGGGATGAGTTGTTTACTCTCCTTTCCAGCACATCCTGGGAAACAGTGGAGGAAACAACAAAGAGCAGACTGAGAAGAAATGAAAGCAAACATCTCTTCCCACAGCACTTGGTGAAGCTAAAGAATTCCTTGCATGGGATGCTGCAAAACGTATGTGGGTTCAAAAATGATCAGCCAAATTCCTCAGAGAAATAATCCCACTCCCTTATTTTCAAAACACCACCTTTGTCACCACACAAAATGTGTGTTTGAGCCTTAAAATGCTGAAGGTCAAAAGAGTGATACTGGAAAAATGTCACCAGATGCTTGCCGTGTTGCTGTAGTTTTTCTTTGGAGTGTCCTGTTGACCACCACTAGTGGCAGAGTTACCATGTTAGAGAGGCCTTTGGCACTACCCAGCACAACCAACCTAACGTTATGTGAACCACCACAGCAACACCCCATGTGTGTTCCCAACCTGCAGCAAACATGAGGTAATTTGGATTAATTTAACCCACCCAGAAGGAGGTTTAAGCTAGGCTGAGTCATCTCATGTTTGCCAGTGACCAAAATACATATCCACAAAGTTATCTCACAGGTAGTCACCAGGAGCCAAGGTTCTGCCGAGCCCTGTGGCAGGGACCACTGACTGTGTGTTACAGGGTTCACCTCAGTCCCACAGGACAAGACTTTCCTGTCGGAGCTTCCCACAGATCCCACCCAGCTGACAGCATTTTAGTCATAGTCCGATCTTTGGGGTGCACCTTCCAGCCAAGAGATCACGCAGATATCCCAGCCAATGCTGAGAAGGTTCTGACTGGTTCATGTCTTGTCTACACCACTGGTTTGGGAAGCAAAAACTCTCCCATGGAGGTGAAAGCAGAAATCAAGTGAAGCAATTCAGTTTTGCCTTGTTGGCTGAGCAAACCAAATCAGCTTTCCAGGTTAATTTCCAGTTTAATGTTTACAGACCCCAACTCAGGCACCAAGTTTAGTGAGCCCAGTCTCTTGTTTCAAGATGAATGCTCAGCATTGCTGCAGCTTCTCAAAGGCAAATTGCTAGCCTAGCCTTCCAGGTTTCTGGAATGTTCTTGCTTTTGAGGGATTAATCAGAACTTCAGGGCAGCTTTTTTTCTTACTCTGGTAACACTGAGGCAAGGAATCCATGCTGACGTCTATAGTCTCCCACAGGAATGCTGCTGTGGGAGCATCTGCAAGTGATTAATAACTAGAAAAGAGCAAGACAAAAAGGTTCCAGTTGGTGATGAGGCTCCAATGGATGCTTCTGGGGTGTCAAGAAGATATTCAGTCGTCTTATCACTCTTTGCTTGCCTTTCCAGTACACAGACATGAAGAAGTGCCTGGAAGCATGAGTGGGAAAGATCAGCAACCTTGGGGAATGGAAATGAAGTGACTGATCCTTCTGTATCAACAGCCAGGTCTGCAAGACCTTGTCTGTGAGTTGCATGGATGTTCTTAATGATAAGGGGAACCAGATGCTCATTAGTCAAAGATGTGGCTAATATTCAACCAAAAGCACACTGGTCTAGCTTTCAACCTGTGGGTCTGATTGCCTGCAGAATGGCAGTGGGACCCTCTAGCAGGGCTGGGTGGGAGTCAGGGATTTCAGCACAGATGGATTTGTGCCAACTTCTGGTCAGATTACTTGACTCCTGGGTTCTGCAGTTCAGGTTGGATCTGCACCTGGGGGCAACAGAGCAGTTCATCTGGTGAACATGGAATCAGGCTGACTTCCACCAGAGGAGGTGGTGAGGGGTTGAAATAAAGCCGGCATTTAAAGCAATTAAAAACTTGAGTTTCTCATGGAGATGGGTCCTCCCAGGCCTCTGCGGAGGGAATTCCCATCGACTTCAACACACAAGGAGAGCTTAGAGGAGCAGACTCCTGAACCTGGGTCAAAGTAATGAATGAAACCAAGTTCTGCTGCAAATGACATAAATCAGCCACATTCATTCCAAACCAGGCCCTGCAGCATGACCCTTAACCAACCTTTCAGTGAACCTGAGATATGGTTTTCAAATTTGTAATGAAACCTGAAACTAAGTGATTTTCACCTAGTTCTGGCTTTCACAGAAACATTTCACAGCAAGCTTTATTCCCTAGGTGTGATCTCCTAATTTCTTTGTTAAATCCAACCAGTTCTTTGAACTGACAGACCCAAAAAGCAACCTTGTGACAATTATCTGAAATGCATTAAAATTCGTATAAGTATACAAGCTCCAAGTGGATGCCTTTCATGGAGTTCCCCAGGGAATTTTCAAGACATGTCATTTCAAAACCATGTACCTTAAAAAAACAACCTAAAAGGATAACACTTGTGCTAGACTTGCATGAGAAGTTTCTGCAACCAACAGCACCTCTAAATTGTATCCTTGAGCAGGGCACAAAAAGGGGAAGAAAAAAGTAGTACAACCATCGGTCATCTTGAAAGCTAATCCCGCTAGGACAGTGATTGTCTGCAGAAGGCCTTCCGTATGGAACCCCAAATCTGGAGTAGGCTTTGTGCCATCAATGTGGGAAGCTCTGTTTCAGGTTGTTTGTTAGCAGACTCCCTAAATGTCCTTCCTGAGGAAGGACTGACAGCTCCTGTCCAGTTGAAGCCCATTCACTGGGTATATCTCTGAAGAGAAGCCAAAATGGATCTGCATGACTTAACTTGCCATCTCCCCCACAGGTATGCCATTAAACACCTAAAAGATTCAGGGGACAGAGCACTGAACCAAAGAAAAACTCAACTGCAGAGGCAATATCCTGATTGAAAAGGGAGACAATAAAACCCAGCAAAATGCATCCATCCTAAGAATGGTGCAACGGACCACCAGGCCCCCACATTCAAGATTTCTAGTTCAGATGTAGCACAGAGAGTCCCAGAGCATCACTGAGTATTTAAACCAGGTCCTCAGAGGTTAATTCCTAACTACACAAAACGTGCAGCTGCCCCATCATCCCTGCAGACATGGAGCAAGAGGGACTGTAGGGTAGCGGGGAGCCGGTTGGACAAAGTCATTGCATTGCTGCTCTTACCCTCCACTAACAGATCAAGCCTTGATGGTAGAGCACAAGTGCGAAGGAGGGGACTCAGACGCGTGTAACTAAGCACCCCTTTATAGCTCTGCTCACCTCAGAAACATCGCTGAGCAGAATCCCCTCTTTTACTGGAAATGTAGCATGTGATGCTGGAGCCATACAGGGACAGAATTACCAGCAAGGGAGCTCATCCTTTGGGGCCCAGCTGCATTGACAGCCACCGAAGAGGAAAGATGCTCAAGCGTTCCCAGGTCTTTGCATCCCACTTGCTCTGCAAAGATTTGCTCAACAGACACGATCCGATCAACCGCTCTTTGATCAGTGCATGTTTTCCTTCACGCTGGATTTCTAGACAGGTAGCATTGCCTCACGTTTGATAATACCCTTGTTATAAAGGACACAAACCCATGATTTACTCTGCAAAAAGCATAACGCTCACTGAAAATAGCCTAGGAAGGATATAGCGTCATACCTAACACTACATTAAGTGCAAACTGAGAACCTGATATATTTTAGGAAAATTCAGCACACTCTAGACTAATAAACATTTTACAATATTATTGCACATGTTCATTTCACTTTGTACAAATAATCATTCCCTTCACATCTAATAAGTCTGCTTGACACATTTGTGGCCTTATAAAAACACCTTCAAGGGTCTTGTTTTGAGGCATCAATCATTTATTTATACGAAGCTCAAAGACAATGACTAACAATTCTGATGGTATAAAAGCCCTCAGCTGTGATCTTTGTCTTGCTGTTTGTTATCTCGGAACTCTAAAATTGTTTAAAGGAGATTTTATTTTAATAAATTAAAAAAAAAATAAAAAGCTTGCTTTTTTCCTCTGGCAGCAACATCAAATCAGTCAAGGTGAAGGAAAAGACCAGAGCTATTTGCCTTTTAGTGTGTTTCCAGAGCTGGAAGTAGAGTGCAGTTTGGAGCCCTTATTTGCAGTTTGTGCTGTCTACACAATCACCGGAGGTGCCAGAGCCTGGGAAAGCACAGACTGAAAATCATGCTTCCAACCATCACCTGTGGGGATATTTGGAGTTGACAATACCCACTGCCCCAATACAGAGCTTAGACTGACCTCACTAGAAATAAAAATAATAACCGATTCTGATGGAACTAGAAGAGTGTCAAAATCCTAAGGATTTTTTGACAAAAGGGCTCATGAATCTGGGTGCCCCAAAGCCAGGGCACATTTCTGATCTCACTCCTTACTGCAATTTCACCTGCTTTTTCTTTCATCTCCAAGCAAACTCCACCTGCCCATCCCTGCTGGGCCGGACCCTCAAGGAGCAAAAACAAGACCACCATGGCACAGACCCATGAAATCACACTGATTTAGGGTAACAGAGAAGCTTATCTGCAGTGGCAGTTGTTCCATGGTATGTTATGACACAACAGTGCTGCACTGACAGAAGGGAACTGTCACTGACTTTTCTGTAGCAAGCTGCTAAAATGACAATGTTTCCATTAAACTCATGATAGCTGATCTATGCTCCAAAGTTAACCAAAAGCAGAACCTCCATTCCAGTTATGACCTCAGATACATGTAAATTCAAATGAGGTGCCAAGGAAATATGATAGAAATAGGAGAATTATAAGCACTTACGTAACAATACAGGCATTCTGAAACTTGGTTTACAATTAAAATGGATGTATAATTGACTGCGTTTTACTAGGCCCAGATTATGTTCAAAGCACACTGAAGTAGATTTGCAGATTTATAGAAACACATGTTAACTAGTTGTACAAGAACAGGTTTTACCCCCAAAGCCAACTCTCCCTCATGCTTTGTTATCATTGCTTTTAACATCACATGATGCCTGACAGCACAATATAAAAATTAAATGCTAGAAAATGAAACAGCTGCTGATTTTAGGAGAACTCTGAAAGAAAATTCATGGCCTCTGTTTAAGACACAGCAGTGGGGTCACACTGCTGTTAACTCAGCTTTCACTTTCTCCCAGGCACAGACAGTGTACTCAGTTGCTCCAGGTACCTCTCCAAAGGGTAAGGCAGCACAACTCCCAAAACAAAGTTATTTGTTAGGAAGAAACTTCCCCTTATAAAGATATCCCTGAGGATACCCCTATTTGGCCTTGGTCCTGTTCCCATCTTCTTGAAGAATGTTGGCACTAGGGAGGTTGGTCCGTACTGGTAACCAGCTGGGACTGCCCTGGAAGTGCAACAGACCCTCTCCAAGCAGTGCTGGGCTGAAGATCTGATCCAAAACCTCTGGCCTCATTGTGCACTTGAAAAGATTTACAATCTGCATTCTAGCAGATTATGATGGATCTGCAGTTCTTAAGGATCTGCTCTCACCGTGTTTACTCAGCCTTCTTTTTTTGTGCTTGTACCCACTTTCATTTCTATTGGAAACTTACCAGAAAATGTACAAAACCTGTAAATCATACTAAAACCCATTAAAACTGAGATTAATTTAGTCTTAAAGGTTAGATCCATTTTCTAACCACTATTTCTGTCTGCAATCTGTCTTCATCAGACACTAATTAATAAGCAGACACAGCTTTGGAAACCTGCCTTTAATCTTAGGAAAGTGTAAATGCTCATGGTTACTAATGCAAAATCTCAGTACACAATTCATCAGGAGATTGGAACATATAATTTTCCTTTATAACAGCTTACTGATTTAGAGGACTAAAAGCACAGGTGAAGCTGAAAAGAAATATTACTTTAGAAGTCTAAAGTATTTTGCTTTATTTTTTTCTCTCTGCAGTGCCAATGCAGTTGTGTTTTCCTAAGACATTTTCATTTTTTTCTCAGGCAACAGGATTAGATCCTCCTGTGTTTTACACCAAGAACCTTTGCTTGGAGTCAGAGTTTGTTATTCCTGATTTACAGTGGTGCAAGTCATTTGGGGATTGACCCCATCCAGAACTGTGTGCAAAAAGTGGGGGGGGGGGGGTCTTGTGACAACTAGGAGGTAAAATATTGCTCTCCAAATTATATTTTTAATGATCACTTCCTTTCATAATGATGCAAGATTATATATTGACTGTGAAGAGCTATTTATGTGCCATGACTAAGATACGTTTTCATCAAACATTTATTTCTCATGCCTAGAACTAACTTGTATTTGATTAAAGGTTTTCTACGCGTTTACAGGAAAAGATTATTCACATTGGATTGCTTTTCTCAACAAAACAAAACAAAACAAAAAAGTTTGCAAGTACTGCCAAAAGAGCGGTTTAAAATACATCTCTTTTTACTCTGTGCATCACAGTAGGGATTTCTTAATCAATACCATGCTGGCTAGCACAGATACACTGGCAGCTGGGCTAGACCACAGCAGAAAATGACTGATGGTGATCGCTCTTTGGAATTGCATCCTTTAGCTGGACCTGATATTGCCATGTGTAGGGTACACCTACACATGTACAGATCCACAGAGTACAAAGGAGAAAACATTTTAGGACACGTTTCACTATCAAAAGGGGGGATGGGGGTAAAATTCTTATTTAATTCTTGAAGACTTCAGTGATGACCACTCCACCTCCTCCCCAGCTATTCTGACAGGTACTAGTTGTACTCTTCTTTCAGCCCCTTTCCACAGTTTTTTGGGCAAACAAGCTGTGCTGGTTTTCCAAACCATATCTGATAGGCTGTGTAGGCTGCAACATTTTCTTTCTCTCTTCAAAATGACGAAACTTGGAGCTAAAAAGTGGCTTGTTCAAATCATATCTGTCTGCCGAGGCTGAGCAGAAAGCATCCGTGCTCTCTTTTGCACAGAGCAGATTGCCAAATAATATCTCTGCAGTCAGTCTTTGGGGAGTTTGGGTAAACCTAAACCACTCACACACGCTGCCTTCATCACCTGACCAAGCTTTTGGACTGAGATCCATCTGCTTTCCATCACTTTCCCCAAGAAACTGGGAAAAGTGGGATTCATCTCCAGTGACTCCAGAGGTGTCTATTCCAAACTAGTCAGGATCCCACAATAGCCAGTGGGGAAAAATACGTTCCTCAGAGCAGCTTCAGGACTGAGGATAAGAAGGATCACCCCGTGGAGCTGCAGTCTCTCCCCACTGATGATAGGGGAAATCTAAACTAACCAGGGCCAGATGCCTCCAGCTGAGATGCCTCTAAACGTATGCAAGACCATTCCTACTGCAAACCCTTCTGTGCCTCAGTTCCTCAGACAAGATCTCCTCAAAGACCAGGAAGGTTTAGAAAAGCAACACACCTGAGGCCGTGATGAACCTGTAACCCAAAGGACGTCACATAACAGTGGGTCCATGCCAAAAACCCAAGAAATGGGCAAGTCCCATCATTTTTCCACCTCTTGCTTTCCCATTGGTTTTTTTTTCCCCTCATCTTATTATCTCTGTCATCACTCCTGCTTTCTGCTGAAGAAAAGCTGCAATATGTCAAGCACATGGGGAAGGATTCTCTGCAGCAGTATTAAAAAAAAAAAAAAAAAGAGGAAAAGCTCCTCTGAAAAACGTTTTAGTTATTAAGACACTTGGATTTTTCAGTATAAATAAATTTATTCGTGAGAGCACTTAAGACAAGTTCTAAGGTTAACAAACACTGCACTATGCAACTCACAGCTGTGACAAATATTTAAGAAATCCGATACAGCATGCCTAAAAATTATTCATTTGCAGGCCTCGTTGCTTTTGAAGATCAACTGTTTTATTTGTAATTTTTGACATTTTCCTTCTTTTCCTGTTTGGCCTGTGAATTTGAAAGGGTTGTAAACACGTACTCCAGCTCTCTGCCTGAGGCACTGGGCTGTTGTCAGCATGCCAAAAAGAAAAGGAAGCTGATAGGTCCTTTGGTACATACCGATATGAAGGGCTTGTAAAGATAGTATTTGTTTGGTTTTTTTGATCTGACTTTGAATCTGGCCGTAGTACCTACCCTTCAGGGAAAAGCAACTTTTAAATAAATGCTTCAAGATTGTGCAAACATTTCAGTAGTTTCAGAGTCCTGGTGTTCTGGGTCAGGGAAGGAAGAAAATACATGTCAGTCAATAGAGATGGAAACGATAAAAAATGGTTAGAGCCACGGCCATAATTTTTTTCCTGGGCTGGGTGACGGGTTCTTTCGGCGGCCGCATCACGTGCTGCTTCGCTCATGTGCCTCTTGGCCGGCCTATAAAACGCGCTGTGGATTTTATGCATGTGCACACACACACACACACTTGGAAACAGATTAAAAATACACAGTCCTTTCAAACTCGTCGCACATCGATCCCACAATTTGCTAATGCTGCAGGATCAAGGAAAAAAATACAAGCTTGCTAGTTTTTCTGTTAGTCCTCTGAGAGCTCTGGAATGGTTGTTTCCTTCCATTCCTTTGTTTTAGCTACATTTCTGCTTTTTTTTTTTTTTTAATCATTTATTTATTACCCAGCTCCTGAGGATCCCAGCTCCCTGCACGTGAGGTGCTGTACCAACATGTCGGTCCCAACGACTCCCAGACAGGAGCTTAGGGCTGTGGGAGCTGATCCTGCTGAAGGAGAACAAGGCAGAGCCTGCTTGCCTTGGAGAGCTCATAAGCTTGAGGGCCAAAGAGCAGGAGGAGAAGCAGAGACAGAAGGAAGTGAAATGGCTCGTTCAAGGCCAGAGAGCAAACCAGTGATAAATCTTGGAACAGGAGCCACATCTTCTGGACCTTTATTACAGCACAACAAATCGGCCGTTTCTCATTTGCCTCCTGTACTTTCCTGTTACTTCCCAGACATAACCCTTCTATCTTTCTGCAAATTGCATGGTATTCTTACAGAGGGGTGTATTTTTCAAGACAAAAAAAAATCTGCTTCTTGCCCCATGGGTGGTTAGGGATGCTGGGAGAACAGAGCCCATACTTGGACACAAAGCAAGGAATCAGAGCTACTACATGCACCTATGCACCTGGGGAAACACAGCTCCCAAAATACTCTATACCAGGCATCAATTCCTTGATTGCACAATTTTACCTTTTTTTATTTTGTTGATCTAAATTTTTGCTGCTGATTTTTAATACTGAGAAATGGGAAGGGTTTTATCTGTTGTTTGGGTTGCACTAGAAAACAGCCCTGGAGGTTGCACATCTGGGTTAAAAGCACAGGAAACTGAGTTTTGATCAAAGTAGCAGGACAAGCTGAAGATCTGGAGGCACAGGGACTCATGGTCAGCTCGTACCAACACACACCTGGTCTCACGGATTTCACTTGGAGCTAAGTCGATTACATTAACAACATGCACTTTTCCCAAGGGAAAACCAGCCCTGTGAGTCCTAAGAAATATTCCATGACAGAAGCATATCACAGGGGCTTCTGCCCCCAGAAAACTTGCAATTGAGGAGAACCAGAATCTGCAGCAATACGGCAGAGATTTGAGGTGAAACAAGAGGAAAAAGGAGGAGAAACAGAGGTGCAACAGTTAATGATTTTTCAAAGGCCAGAGGAGTGGCAGGGTCAGGGTTTCCAAGCCCTAAGACCACAGATCTCCCCCCTCTCCCTTGGCAGAGGAAAACTGCCCTTTTCCCGCTTGTTGGCAGCTTCTGAGCGTGAAAACACTGGAGGCCAGGGCAAGGAGAGAGAGCAAGGGGTGGAAGGAGAACAGCTGAGACATCCAGCACATCTCTCCCTGGCTGGGAAGCACTGGCTGCTGCCAAGAGGCCAGCACAGCCTCCAGGGACTCACCAGCCCTACAGCAAGCTCAGGGGCACTGCTGCCTCCCAGCTGTAAAACCCACAGCAGCCCAGGTTGTTACACTGCTGCCGGACCACCAGCCCAGCTGCAGGGTGTGTTTGAAGGGAATCATTCCACGCAATAAAATGCTCAGGCCGTTATTCCTTGGATGCTTGGCAGAGCACTGCTGTCACGTTTTCATGGCAATAGCAGCCTGCGGGAGGTGGGATCCCAAGCGGAGACAGTTATGAGGCTGTTATATATTTGTGGCACAAGTCGGGTGGGGTTTTGCTATCCAGCCTCGAACAGGGCAGCGTGTCCTCTCCTCGGCCTGCAACTGCCCCACAGAAAGCACCGCTCCGCTCTCTCCCCTGCTGCCACACATCCATCCCACCAGTGGCTGGGGTTTGGGGGAATTTGTCTCCAAATGGGAACCAGATTGGAAAACGGATTAGCAGGAATAAGATAAAGAATTAAACCCAATCAGCAGGCGACCGCGCTTTTAAAAGGCACAGATGCACGCGATTAGCTTGCCGCATGTGTTCCAGTCAGATCCCAACATCAGAAATGGGCTCGGAGAAAACCTCAAATCCCTGAAGAGCTCGCCGGGGCCCCGGGACATGCCTTTGCACGGCAAGGGCTGGGCACATCCCCAGAGCCATGCCTGGGAAGCACAGGCTCAGGCAGCCCTTTGGTTCCTCATACCCCCAGACGCATCTCCTTGGTGCCCTCCACAGGGAGGGCATCCCCCTCTGCTCGCTCCAGCAGCAGGCAGGCATTTCCATGCCCCCAGCACTGCCTGTGGGATACAGGCTGAAGAGGAGACGGAGCAAAGTTAATCCCAGTCTCACAGCGCCTGAATAAATCCCGGACTGTGTTTGGGGGGGGGCTGGAGAGGAGAAACAGATTTTTTTTCTTCTCCACACCCAGGTCACTGAGTTAGTCAGGGGTCAGGGAACAGGAGTGCTGGTCCAGCTCCACCCGCTCCCCAAGCAAGGCCAAGGAGGGTGAGAAAATTTAGGGACGGGCTTCCCACCTCCAGCTGGATGAGGTGATGACCGTTTCATCATTTGAGAAACACTCCAGTGTCTCCTGGCCTCACGCTTACTTAAGATCCCTCTGAAAAGTAAATATTGCCGAGAGACAGAACAGCATCTGCACACTATCAAGTTTTCCTGGATCCCAGGCAGTTCTTGGGTTCACCAGCTTCAGGAGGTGGTTTTCTATTGGGTTGACAAGGATGGGAATGGGGGAGATAGCAAGGTAAGAAAGGGAGAAAGGGATTGAGTTCAGTGGAAGGAAAGCTCTGATTTTTGGGAAGCCCTTTCTTGCTGGCAGAGTATCACCATCAATTTCTTGTTGCTTCGACATTTGATACAGGTTCATGAGTTCAGTAGGAAAACATGAAACCAGAAAGGGCCAAATCTTGACCCCAAACAGGCAGGGAAAGCAGTGGCCCAGCCCAGGGAGTACTGTAATTTAGCAAAGAGACCACCCTATCGTTCCTAGAACAATAAAATAATCTTAATTCTATAGGACTAAATCCCAAGCCCAGCATGGCTCTTTCCAATTGGTGACAGCAGAGTCAAGCTGTGTGGTTTGCAACCCCATCAGCTTGGGAGCTCTGAGTATTTTGCAAACATTAATTCAAAGACAAAAGTCTGCTGTGAGAAAGGGGACATTCCTTTCACTGCTTCACAGCTGGGGAAGGAGAAGCAGAGGTCAAACATCAACCTGAGTTCCTGTGTGTTCAACAGGGCTTTCTGCTGCTTCTGGACCTCACCTGGGCAATGCCAGATTACAGCCCTCAGAGCTTTGCCCAAGTGATTGTGGCAGATTCACAAGCAGCTGTATGTGCCCTCCCTTTGTCCAGCCCTCTGCCCTGACCAGGGTTAAAAGCCACCTGTCTAAAAGGACAGTGTCAAAAGAAATGCCCTGGAAGTGCTGTGGGGGGGGCCTTTACTTGCAGGATGGTTTGTCCCAGCTCTGGAGTAGAACTTCAGTGAAGGAGGGTTTAATCCATTGCACTGGGTCACTAGGCAGGTGTGAATGAGGGCAACATTGTGGTAAATTGCACCACTTCATCTGGCAAATTTGCCACAGCTTTGTCATGTTTGGTCAGGGGTTTACACTTCAGTCCTCCCCCTCAAAAGTCACAGTTTTTTGGAGCTTCCTTCCATGATGTCTATGTAGCCTTATGTGCACACATGGGACCATCTCCAGCGGATTTCAATCTGGTGGCTAATCTCAAACACATCTTCACCCATGGAGGAAGACCATAAAGGTTCATCATACCTAATGTGACGCCTTCTCCTCCTGTTTTTAATCCCTTCATGTAAACAGATGGTATTGGGCATGTTTTAAAGAAACTGTCAGATGGCTGCATCCTGAATGTGCTCATCTCTCCCCACCAAAGAAAGTGGTACTGACTTGTTTTTCTTTTCTTTTTTCCCTCTGGCACAGAGATGAATCACACCTCAAGTTCCTGTAAGTTTTCTAATAGTCACTGAGAAAAGAGACCCTCTATGAGCTTAAGGCTCAGCCACCAGCAGGCACCTGAGATGCCTTTTGTGTGCTGACCCTGGGGCACCAGTCTGTAGGAATTTAGGTCTCTGTTTTTGCTGCTCACGAAACAATTTTCTGGCACTGACAACTGGTATGCTGCAGCAACAGCAAGACTGCACATGGGGTGGTCTAAGGAGATAAGCAAGGCCAATTTTGAAGGGAGAGAGAACACCAGTTGTAAAATAGGTTTGACTAGGGTAAAAAAAAAAACCCACAGCAACTTCATTGTAGCTCTGGATATTCCCAGAGAACTTTACAAACACCCACTTTCACTCCTGCAATGAGTTCCCCAGGTAATCAACCCCCTGAGAACAGCAGAGCTGGGTCCTGCATTCGGGATTCTGCTGCCTCTCCCTTTCACCCAGCCAACCCTCACTCCTGACAGGACAACCACAGAGCCCCAAACACAAATGGTCTTGCCCAAACTCTGTGATTTGAGCCACAAGACTGGAGCCAATTGCCCCTTTCCTCCTTCCCACCCCACAGCCACCCTGGGCTCCCAAGCCACTCTCACCCCCAGTGAAAATACTCCACCTCCTGGAGCCCACGCAGCCACTCCAGCCCCAGCTGGTCAAATCCAAGAAAAAGATTTGTTTAAGCTTTTTCCAGCATACATTCCACTGCAGACATTGCTTTTAATAAAGGCTGCACCACAATCCTTTTCATAATGGCACGGAGCAATCTAGCAATATCCTCCTGCACTTAGAGAGTGAGTTAATGAAGGAATAGGTTAATTGAAATCGACTTCAGTACGGAGCACAAGCGGTTGAGCTGAAACGTGGCATAAAATAGAAATGAAAAGAAAACCCAGTTTCTCAACCCAGCCTGTAGCTTTCTGGCCATACACGGAAAAGAATTATTATTTCTTCTTCGTCTTCTGATATGTTCAACAGTAAAACCACCAATAATATGAAAATAAATTACACCTGGGGCAACCTTATATTGCACTAACAGTCTGGCTCTGATTAGCCTTGCCTTTATCATGCATGCATCGTATTAGTCCGTTTCAAAGAATTCGTGGAGAAATTCATACTTCGACCTTAAAACAGAGAGTAAAAACACAGCTGAATTTAATTACCCGCTGACCGCATGCACTGGGTTAGGTAATAAAATATAGAAGCAGTAAGATATGTAATGCTTTATTAAGCTATCTCAGATACAAGAGCATGCCTGGCAATTATGCCTGAAGGCTACTGAAGGCTACTCAGAATCTCTCGCGGACCACCCAAAGAGAGGAGCTAAACAGAACCTGGTCCTCGCAGCACAGCAAAGACACCCATAAATAATACAGCTATATGCAGGCAAAGTGCCTCCTTGCTCCTATCTGCCTTTAAGTCCATATGTTTATCAAACACACATTGCCCTGGCATCAATGAATTCTTCTCAGCCTTGCTCAAGATGTGTTTTTTTAACGCTTTCCCGGTGCACTCTTAAGCTCGGCTTAGGCCCCAAGTTTATGAACGTTTAAATAAAACAGCTAAAAATTAAATAAAGCCCAGAAATGGCTGGATGGGAAAGGAAAAGCCAAGCCCACCTCCCTTCCTTGGTCGTAAAAGGAAACCTTGGATGCAGTTAAAGTGGATGGGTGAGAAGGGAACCAGTTTGCAGAACGACTCTGCAGGTAAATAAAATATTTAGGAGAGGTGAGAAGGCAGGGAGGGAGGAAAGAGAGCAAAAACTATCCTAATTCCAAAATTAATGACTTAAAGAAATCCAGCAAAAGGCACAAGCTGCAAATACTGATCTTCCCATATCCATGGGTTCAGGCAGTAATTTTTTAATTTAAAAAATCAACCCTTTCTTTCTGGTTTATCCAGCCTTACGCTGCCCATAACATGTAAACTTACCCTAATAGAACAGGACTGTACAATGAATAATGAAAACTTGTGATAAACAGAGGAAAAAAAAGCCCATTGAAAGACACATTGCCAGGGAATTGTACTATAAACTGGATAACCCAAGTTTATAAAGAGATTCACGTTTTCAGGCCCCCATCCAGGCAAGGGGCCCAGGTTCTGGGTTTCCAAGGGAAAAGACAGTTGTCTGTCCTCCTGCTCCTGCATCATTCCCACAACACGGAGTCGCCAAGAGCTTGTTACCCCAAATCTCAGCAAAACCTTGAAGGCTGGAGACCAGGCAGCAGGATCAGCACAGAGGCAGCAGAGCCAAAGACAAGGTGAAAAAAGGATGAGATTCGCAGAGATCGAGGCAGATTCTCTGGCAGGAGGGGAGCCTGAATCAAAACCTCATGTCCAAACCTTCCTGGTGACCACCCCTTTTTCTCTTCTTCCATTTCCCTTCTCAGTTGTTGTTGGCTTAGACTACAGACAATTTAGGGTAGGAACACTCTTGCGTGTGGCTGTGCCATCCCTGGAGACACCACACTTGGTTGGAGTCTGCAGGCTGTATATAAATATAATCACTGCCATAAGAATCAAATTAGAGAGGGATCCAATATTCACATCTAGACCCTCTTACTCGTAACCAGCTGAACCCAACTTGCAGATCCCAGAAAATTTCCACCTCTGGCAATCTTCTCCCCTGTGCTTGCCATGTAGGTCCGCTCTCCTCTTTTCCTGTGACGGGAAATCTGTTTCTCTGTGTACTTAGGTTTGGAGTTTAATATTTTTAATTTTTAATAGGAAAACGGGACTAAAGCAAAATTTGAATCAAATCTTCCCAGGAAAAAAAAAAAAAAAAAAAGAAATAACCACAGAAAGAAAGAAAAACCAATCCCAACTTTGGGTCACTTTTTCCTTTCCCCCATGCCCTGGCACTTGTTCATTTGTTGCTCCTCTGCTTTTCAAGCTATGTGGCCAGGATCAGAGGCAGACTTTCTTAAACATATTGTGGTGTGAAATGTTGCTCTGTAAAGATTTCTGACCTCTACTCTCAATGCAAGATGAGTTGGAAATCTCCAAATAGACCTAATTCTCAAAGACTTCCACAGCAATGTTGGAGGAGAAATACAGAGCTCTGGAAAGTGGCCATACTCCTGTCTCCAGGAGCTCACAAACATCCAAGGTAAAAGGGAACTGAGCAGCAGCTCCATCAAAGTGACACCTCTCCGGCTGGATCAGTATTTACATGGATCACAGTTTGCTCTGCAGTGCCTGTTAGCAAAGTTAACTGGTAAGTCTCCCAGTCCACATTTCCCACCACGGAGCCAGAGAGGGACCACTGAAATACCTTGCCTGCAGATGATGGAGATGAGGATCCAGTGGTCTGCATCACAAAACTTCCCTGTTCACACCAGAGCTTGGGAGTTTCCTGGGGTGCTATATTTAACACAGGTTTCCTGAAATCTGTCCCTAATGTTTCAGAGTGGGGGGTTTGGAGATAAAAACCAGAACTTTGTGTGCCAGATCAGGAATTCTCGCAGACAACGTCTGCACTGAGCGCCCTCGCAAAAGGCAGCAGGGGAGCCCTGCTCGTTCACATTCTCTTTATAAACAGTTGTTTATTTTATTATCTTTATTTGAAACAGATTATGCAGCAGAAGACTTCTGGAAAAATCTTTTCCATCTGACTACTATTTTTGGCAACATACGGTACAGGATAGAAATGTGCTTGCTCGCCTTTGTTTATTTGTCTTTATCCTTAAGGCTGCAAATGGGGAGAAAGATATATTGGAAGGAACTCCAGAGAAAGCCTGTGATTGTCAATGTAAAGATAACTAAGGTGCAAATCAAAAGTCTTTATGTAGGGCTATCCGCAGACTGCGCACACAAGACAGAATTAATCTTTCTTTGAGAATTCATTTTCGTCTCCATCCTAGGACCTTTCTTTAGGAAAAGAGCTCAGAAAACCCAACACCAAACCCAAAAATCTCTGTGACCAGAGCTGAAGGAGTGGCTGCTGCTGCAAGGAGCAGAAAACTGTGATACTTTTACGGGAACCAAAATGAAGGGTGACAAAGACATCTCAAGAACTGCTCCACTGTGATATTCCTACACCACAAGGGACCACCCTATTGAATTAAAAGCATTAATAACTTTTTCTAAAGAAGTTATCCGAAACAGCTATAGAGAACAATTAATATAATATTTAGCTGTAAGTACAGTTAAAAGCCCTGATTCATCTCTGATATAAGAAGTCGGTAAGCCACAAGGACGATGGGCACGGGAAATATACATTTCAAAAGAAGCTGGAAGAGTTAAAGACAATGTAATAAAATTAGTTGTAATGCCAAAATACAACTGTGCATTACTATGCATTTCTTTGCATGTGCAAAAAAAGCATAATAACATCAAGGGCAGGGATTACTTAATTTGAATTAATCAATTATTTTTCTTAATGCGTCAAACACTGATAGTGGATTAGCTGCAGTTCACAGGTAATTTTCCCAGGCATAGTCAATATTTCCCTTTTGTACCCCCATCAGCACAAAAAGGAAGAAAACACACAAGAAAAATATTTATTTTAACAGAATTGGGAAAATACCACTCACATTAGAAACTTTGCTTTGAGAGAGGGAAAAGGACCGAGCTTCTGTCAAAAACATTTAGAGAAAGAAAGCTCAAAAAACCTCAGGGCTGCCCTTCCCACGTACAACCACTGAACCTGTCTCCATGATGTAGAATTTTTTTATGGAACACGAACACACGCATCCGTAAGCCGTCAGCAAGGCTTCCACAAAACCTGCAGTGCCCGTAACGTCTCTATAAAATTTTCACTTAAACATTATTCATTGATCTGCTTGTAAACTTCCCAAACAGCACGTCGCCTAATTAATCATTTTTATACTAGATGCAATTGTGAGTTTAAGCTGCAGAATGGTTTGCTGTGGCTAATCACATCCATGCACCGAGCAAAGATGGAGCTGTTTGACAATTGAATATGAAGGTTTAATTATTCTATTCAGAAACAAAGTTTTCATTAGAGAATCCCAGAGCAGCTGGTTACGGTAATGATGTCCCTGGTGGAATTACAAGCAGGATGAAAAGGGTTGGACAATGTTATTTGACTTACAGCATCGCGATGTTCATTTTGAAAGCCATGAAGAGTTGGACGGGATTCTTTAAGTTTTGTGTTGCTGGTGCCAAAACTCAGCTGGAGCGTGTTTTCACGACACTATCCACTTCCTATTGTTTTGCAAAATGCTTTTTTCACCTTCTGAAAAGGGCTCGGAAAACAATACACCTCAGAGAGAGGATTTTCTGCTAGGAGGAGCTACTGAGCCGAGCACAAACTAGATGTCCTCTGGATCTCCGTTGTCTATGACCGCATGGAAATACAGTGCACACAGCTTGGCTTTCCCACCTCCAAACTCTTTTAGGGAGCAGAGGAAATAGGAGAAGGTGCCAGTACCATTAACACCACCTAATACGGCACACGTTCCCCTCGGTGCAACCTTACCCGTGTCACGCAAATGTGGATGTTAACTGTTCAAAGATGTGGGTGCCGGGGCACGAGGAAGTCCTTGGTGTAAGTTGGACCAGCTCCAACCCCACATCACATACTACCCTAATGACTTTACGTCTTGTTGGGAGCGAGAGAAAGAGGAGGGGAACCAGCCCCACTGTGAGGGAAGAGCCCATTACACTTTGCTCTGTTCCTTTGCCCTGTCAGGAAGAAGCTGGGACAGGAAGGAAGAGGAACCAAACAAAGCTCCCCAGTCGATTACATTCAGATTCAGGACTCCCAATGAGGCACCATGGCTTTCAGAGGAACCTTCCCAATGCCATCATAACTACTCTTCACTATAAGTTCAGCTCAGCTTGTCCCAGTCTCTCCTTAAACAGCAAAGGTGATAAAAAATGAAGTCCTAGACTTCTGTAGTATGTGTCCATCTTTCCAGAGGATGGAGTGGAGGAAGGAAGCTAGGGGTTAGTGCAACAACATAAAGTGTCATGAGAGATCCTTTTTTCTGCAGAAAAAGCCCTTTTCTCTGCATAGCTCCCCCAAGCCATACAAGCTAATGTCCAGAATTAGGTCCTAAAATATATCTATTAAATTCTCTCCTTCCTTGTTGCCCTGCTTTAAGGATTTCCCTAAATAATTCATGTCCCAAACGTAAGCCCACCCTGAGAAGAAAAAAAAAGAGAAAAAAAAAAAAAAAAAAAAAGGGGTTAAAAAAACCCTCATGAAGACATATATCCTGCTGAGCCACCAGAGAAGCTCCAGGAACATCAAAAACAGAACCAACTCCAGTGAGTTCTGATGTGGTTTCAATTTTGGATTCTGTCATTGGGAAAGTAATCAGGTCAATCAGAAATGTGGTGGAAACCCAGCTGAGAACATGAATTACTGCACATTCTAGACCACCCAAGACCAGAAAGGGAAAAAAAAAAACCCCAGAACTATATCTTAGTAATACTACAGCTTTTATCATTAGCGTTAAAATTATAGTTGCAGTGAAACTAAGGAAACAATACAGATTTGTAGATGCTTCCCACTGAAATCTTCATTTATTTTTTAGCTTGTGTGTCCTACTGCTGTATAAAACTACTGGGAAAGTTCAGTTGGGGCTGAGGGCTGGGGGTCACATCCTCAACGGATGCAAATGTGGA
This sequence comes from Machaerirhynchus nigripectus, assembly GCA_013397975.1. Lineage (NCBI taxonomy): Eukaryota > Metazoa > Chordata > Aves > Passeriformes > Dicruridae > Machaerirhynchus > Machaerirhynchus nigripectus. Next base: position 83,163 of record VZRQ01006440.1, on the reverse strand, counting down.
ACAGCTCCAGTGCTGGGAGGGTTCAGCCCTTTGTTGAATTAAATTCCAACTAGAGACTGAATATTTTTTTTCTCTCTCGGTTTACAGAAAAGTCTATTTGGGGCATTTGTGTAAGTAAGTGGATGTGATTTCTTTTACAAGGATGTTTGGAAATGAGAAACTGAACCACTGAAGAGGTCTCTCTCAAGATTTGTTAGTGTCCCTTTTTTCCTCCTTAAGCAGCTGTGAAAATAGTCTAGCTGGAACAAACATGTGGATTAAAATGGAGATATTTCAAAAGTGCAACCCGCTGTAGCCAGGCTCCGCTCACCATTCCCTTGTCACAAGTCCCACTGAATTCCCAAGAGCATGACAGAAGAAAAGGGAGTGAGTAAACGAGAAAATTCTTTCTAGGCAATATGAAAGGCTTGGGTAGGGCCTGCAAACACCCTCCACCACATACAGCCTCATAAAACAACTGGACCGCACTTCGGGTGAGAAGAAATGGGAACTATTCCTCTCTGGTGTAAAGGAACCATCTCTGAAACTGGCCCAGTGGAGGCTAAAAATGTCGGAGAATAAGGAATGTGAGATGCTTGAAATGCCAGAGGTAAGTCAAAACCTGTATCCCAGGGAGCCAGATTTCAGGCATTAACATCAGCCACAGAAGTGTGAGACTGTCACTTTCAATTTGGCCTCCACAAAGAGAAGCCAAGGTATGCAAAGCAGACAGCACAGAGCAATGTGAGCCAAAAACTTCTGCCTCTTCGATTTCCAAAGAGAAACGAAAAACATTTTTGTTTTTTGGTGAGGCTGGTCAAGCACTGAAACAAGTTGACCAGAAAGATCCATCCCTGGAGATACTCAGCACCCAGCTGGGCAATGTCCTGGGCCCTGACTCGATCTCCAGAGGGGCTCTCCAACATAGACTGTTACGTGTGAAGGCTTTGCTTTGGTCCTGCCTCTAAAATAGGCTAAAGGGCTCCCTCCTCTTGCAGAAATGGGCAAGAAAATTCTCTGAGGACATAAAATGGCCAGCAAACAGCGCCCAGACTGCATGGAGGAGTGAGGAAATGCAAATCCTCTGCTCCACAAAATTAGTAACTCAGGACCTCAAACACTGCAGCCTCCAGCTAGATGCAGCCTTGCACAGCTCCGAGGACTAGATTATGTGGAAAATTTCTTTTTTCTTTTTATGTCTATCTGTTTTTAGACAGGAGCGTGGGGAACTGAGTAACAGGGTCATGCTCTCTTCATCCTGTGGTCTGCCTCAATCTAAACACTGGCCACAGTGGAGTCCAAAGCACGTTTCGCTGTGGTAATAAAAAGATTGTGGTCATTTCAAAAGCAATTAAGGCCTCATAATCGATCATGCTTTTACCACAGCCATCTTTGCCCTTGAAGCACACACCCAAGTAGAGAGGAATTGACGGACGTTTCCACTGCCCTGCACGCCACTCTAGAGGTTTTTCTTTCTATTTCTGACTAGTCAGATTCCAAAAATCTTCTAAAGCCAAAATATTATAAAGTCAAAACCCTAAGAGAGGACTGCTTTTAGTGTCTCATCACTGTCACAGAAAATGAGAGGGAGGAGGCTGCAGTGGTTCTAGTCATTCATAGCAGGGATGTTCTCATTAGGAGAGGATTACGGCCCTGTGGCCCAAATCATCAGTAAAGCTGGGTTTTGAATCCATGGACAGGGCAAATTCCATTAAGGCACATCATCCTTCTTTCACATGGGTGGTGCCTGCAAGCAACTGCCATCTCAGAGGGCAGTGGGGTGTCTTCACAGTCATTTCCAGGCAAATGGAATCACGTTCTGTCCATGCTTGGTGCTGAGACAGCAACAGTGCACAAGACCTCCTTGTTCAGCCAGCTGTCTATAAAGCACCAAGTGAAAAATCAAAAATTCCTACCACCTGCAGCCCAGTCCCTTGGCAGAGAGAAGATCCTTATTTTTTCACCCATGGTGTGGCAGGAAGCAAACAGACCTATACAGACACCTTGAAACCTCCTACCCCAGAAGCTAACAGGCTTCTTAAGGGTAACATGAGCAATGAGAACCCGATGAAGAGCTCCACTAGTTTCCCTGATTGTATTTGAATCCATGATCTTCTGTCTGAACCCTAATGAAAGTGAACAACAGATTATTTATTGCTACTACAGCAACCTCAACATATTGGAATGTTTGTATCATATCTCACCATTCTTCTTTTTTTCCCTAAACTGAACAATCCATTTCCTCCAACCCTTCCAGGGTTGCTGTCTAAGGTCTCTTCATGCAGCTGATTTCTCCTATCATACCTTGCCCTTGTCTTCACCAAAAATTTTCCTTCCAGGTTGTGCTTTGCCAAACTCACTTGTGCCTTAAAGCTGGCCTCGGCAGCTCTCCAGGGACAACTTCAAAATTAATAGGTATGTTCTCCTTCCACCATCCCAGGTGGTAAGGAAAGAATTATAGAGCAACAAGTCCAGAAAAGAGCCCTCAAAATCTCCCAGCCTGTAGCGCGAAAGCTTGACAATGAAATTATGATAATCAGTCCCTGAGTATTCTCTCGAGCCAGCCTTACAGTCTTTAAGAACTGTAGAGAAAGAAGATTCACCTCAGCTCAGCTTCCCTAGCTCAGTTGCAAGGCAACAAAGCTCCTGCTTTCTTTCAAAACCTTTTGAAAATGATAGGCAATACAATAGTCTTAGCCTTAAATTACTGTATATACAGACATACATATATGTATTGAAATAAAATAATCAGAGAGGGAGCAAAAGTTTGCCAGCAGCCTGAGGCTTCCCTCTCTGACCAGATGTACCCAGTTCATTTCCAGTAAAATTCCATGGAAGCCACTGGCATCCCACTGGGATGTGCTAGGCACATATTAACTTGCTAAAATAACACGAGAGATTTGCATGAGTTCTGCTGTAATCTATCACTTCTCACTTTTTTTTTTTAATAGTCACTATGGTATCAAAGCAAAATATATCAGTATGGAAACTCAGGGTCACAGGCCAGCTTGCTTCTGCTCAGCATCCTCAACCTGCTGTGCTGGGTCCCCTTACAGGCAGCTCATGTGGTTTGAAATTTCTTGGCCTAAAAAGGCTGCAATCCTGACCTCCAGGATTTCTCCTCTGTTGCCCTCTCCCAGATTGGGGGTCTCACAGCCACGAGAATCCTACAGCCAGTGTGAAGAATTGCTTGACTCCCATAAAATAGAATATGTCCATTCCCAGAGGCTCCAGGCCAGCATCCAGGTGGATGCTTTGAGGAGCAATGCTGCAAAAGTTCCTAATTTGAATAAACCATCATCAAAGCTTAAGAAAGCAAGTCATTAGCATAATGCATGCAACAACCTTCAGCCTCCCTTTGGTTCCATTTTGTCAGGAAGCACCTCCAGCAAAGAAGATACGCACCATCCACAGTGAAAACAAGACTGCTGTGTTATTAACAGAGGAGTTTGGAAACAAGCCTGACTCGAAAATCCAGTTCTAGACACCCCCAAAATTTTTGTGAACCCCCCGTGAGAGACCCAGATCCAAACTGCATGGCTCACAGTCCTCACTTTTGACCTCTGCTTGCCCGTGACAAGCAGGGGCCACAAGCAGAACATCGGCCAAGTGCGACACAGAGCTGGCTGCCCCCGTGAAGTGCCTCTGCCTAGGACTCTGCCATCTCCTCCCACTCATTCATGCCCTCCATACTGCAGCCTCATCATCCCAGACCTCTAATCACTTCATGTACACACTGTCCATAAATTAGGAGACATCACAGTGTTATTTGGGGCACTGAACAAGATTACTGTGCAATTACACCAATGAGCCACCTTTATCTCCAGGCTTGAAATCATGCCTTTACTTAAAACACTTTAAATCAATAAAATTATACTGTAGCCATAGACAGTACATACAGTTTTGCTTGCTGGAATGACCCCCATTATGTTCAACTGGAGATCTGTTTCTGCCTGATTCAAGCACAGCAAACAGATTTCAAGTAAAGGCAAATGTCAAGTGGTTTTAGGAGGAAATAATTATAAATCATTCATGACACCCTGCTATGTTCTAGCTGTTGGTTGGCTTATTCCTCTTGATTAGAGGTAATTTGCATACAACTCAGACCAGTGCAGCAGTGACAGAGGCTCCTCCAGAGAAAAGCAGGTACCCTGAAACACAAAGGCAGATGGATAGACTATGCTGGGAGAGACACATAAATCCTGAATAAAGGAGAAAGCACATAGGGAGTGATCTAACCATCTCTTCCTACTTAATAATCATCAAAGAGACCCAGCAGGAAGCAGAATAAAGGGAAAACAGACAAACATCCTTCTCCACGTGGTGCATAGGGAAGATGTGCAGCTCCCTATTGCCAGCGGCTGCACATACAGAAGGTTCCTAAGAGCTCTGAGTCCGTCTCCAGGGCCAAGGTGTGACAACCCACCTGTGAGGGCAGCCAGAGGAGAAGACAGGGAGGGATAGTTGGGCTTCTTTATACACACAGGTATTGTCCACAGCCCAGCCTGAAGGCACCACTGATTCAGCACTACTAGGTAGCACGAGGAAGCAAGAAAATGGGCTCCTAGGGCCAGATGGGATAGAAAAAGTGAGGACCAGCCTCAGGGAGGTTGTGACTGACTGCAGAGCTGCCACAGTGATGGCAGACAGAGGACCTGCTCCTCAGGATGTGGCCTGGAGCCCCAAAGCCACATGTATTACATAGGACCAGAGCTGGAGTGGGGCAGAAAGGACATTTCCAAAGCAGAGCATGGGGAATCCAACACCATCTTGAGTAACTTAAACTCCCTCTGTAGCTTTATTATGCTATCCCAGGAGACAGGAAATTTTCAAGCAGCTCTGAGTCAATGGGGATTGTCTGACACAGTGACAGAGCCCTGATTTAACAGGGTGTTAATTAACTTCATGCATTTCAAGTCTGGCAAATACAGAGCATCCCTGTTGAACCAGGGCCTACACGCAGCACTGAGATAGCTTAAGCCTGGAGAAGTAGGCTGGAAACATCTAACAAGAAGAGGATTTCCCATGATAAATCTGGTACTTCCTGCTTCTGGCTGTGCTGGGTTTACCACACAAATCGTCTTTCTCACAGTCCTTCGGCGCTGCTCATTTCATTCTCAGCTGGGCTCCAGACACACAGAGGTGCAAGGAAAGGAAAATAATGAGACAAAGTTGGGATAGGCAAACATTGTGATGCTGGAGGCTGTTCAAGGCTCTCAGACACTTTGGTGGGTTTACAAACTGGGATAAGATTGTGAACCACTTCTTTTTTCCCAGTAATTTGAAATGCATGCTCTCCCTCGTGTGCCACCAAGGGTGGCTCAGTTATTAAAGGCACAAACAATTTTTCAATTTTTTTTTTTCTGGGAGACTCAACTGTGCCCAGGAGAGTGAAGAAACCTGGACCACCTACCATAAACTGAGCAGGCAGAATACTGCATGTAGTCCATACCCCGTGTTGCCTTCCCATGTTAGAACTTCGACTCTGGTGCCCATCTGCCATTACAGCATCCCCCTAATCACTCTATGCCAACATTCCTTGTTTTCCAAAACAGGGATGATCCTGAAGTTGTAACACTCCAGGAAGTTACAATCTGGAAGTGATCTGGATTTTCCCTAAAGCCTGGCATTTCACTTCAGGTCCCTTGTACAGAGTGACCAGGGATCAAATTAAACCTTTGATCCAAGACTGAGCTTCAGAGTGCCACTAGCTGAAATTCATCTACTGCTTACGCTGCTGCCTGCTCCAAAAGATTTCTCTTTATCCCTTTATATATCTGCATCCGTAGGAGTTTCATTCCTTTAACCTGCATCAAGTTCACCTTTAATGATACCTTTTCTTCCTTTGTTTGGAATTCATCCAGTGTTTTTCAACAGCAGTGATTGTCCCTTTGACATTAATTTTCTTCATGAGCACTGCCTCTCTGCTTTCCCCATGGTTCAGTCCTCTGAGCTCTGTGAACATGACCTATTCTCTAAAACCTGACTTGGTGGTATCTTTGTGCAGCCCTAAGATGTCAGTGCCCATCGCAATCATGTGTACAGAAGCTTAGTGGTGGGAGGTCCTAAAACAGCTATTTTGTTCCCTGCCTTTGGCATTGCATTAAGAACTTGGATTTCATCTGCTGTTCACCACCACCTTAAGGTCACTTTCAGACATATTGGGTTTCCAGGTCCCCCATCTCTAATAGCACGAGTTAAGATTTCTTTCAATTTTAATTTCCTTCCTTTTGATGGTTGCACCCCACTCTTAACGTGATTTGAACTTGAGTTGCTTTTCTGGTTTTTAGGCTTTGTCTGAACACTTCTGCTGACCAGGTGCTGATTAATTTAACCCACATTCACAATATACAACTCTGAAAGTGAGACTACATACTTGGACATTCACTAGAAACAGATAGAGGAGACAATGTATTAGCGTCCCCCTGACTGAGGCTTATACCCTCACATCTGGCCACTAAGTGCCTCTATAAATCAAATGTGGCCTAAAAGGATGAGGAAAACCATAGGGTTGCAGCAGGCAAACAGGGTCTCTGCTGCTCTGAGAGTTTATCTCAAAGGAGTCCTGACAGCCAAGCCAGCATCAGCTTTGTTGACTTTCTGCTGGTCCAAACTTTTCCTAGCCTTTTCCATGTCACTTTCTCCATCTGCATCCCTTCCAATGACCCTTCTCTGCTGCTTCCCAAACCTGCAGTCTCAGACACTTCAGTTCCTCTGATACACTCATTGCCTGCACCATTGCTCTGCAGAACGTGAGGAAGCCAAACATGGGGCTGGACATCCCATCACAACCACCCCGTGATTATTTCTGACCTCGTCTGTGACCACATGGCCTGAGTAGAGCTCTAGCACCTGTTCTGTCCAACACCACCAGACTATGGAGCAAGCTGAAATAAGAGACTGACTCTCGACCCCAAACTCCCCATTCTGCAACCCCATGTTATGGCTATAAATTTGTTACCCACATAGATAGCTATAAAGCTAAGCTGGGTGCTTACCTCCCCTTCACTGTAAAATTCTCAGCTTGATGTATTTTATTAGAAAGAGCAAATCTCTTCACTAATATTCTTTTGATGGGTATTAACACATTTTATGGCTGCATTCTGGATTTTCTACTGGTGTAACCCAGATCGGATCTGAACAATTGTACTTCCAGAGGCTTTTTTTGTTTAATCTGTATTCTGATTATTTCTTAAAGAGGCAAGCATTGAAATACAATAAAAATTATTTTTCGTTTTCAGCTTTAATTTATACAGGTTCAGGCCAAATTGTATAATATAAAATACGCATAAAACTCGCTGCCTCAGCTTTTCTGCACACAAGTCTCTTTAAAAATAATTTCAAAAATGAAAAACCTTTCTAATTTAATAAGCTTTCTTCATTTAATTTGTGGAAAGCCCCATTTCTCCTTGATCATTCTGCTGTTTTCTCCTGTTCATCTCCACCAAATGTAAGCATTTTGAATTCTTCTCCAAGCAGCTGCACACTTGAATGTTTCCCTTTCAGGGTCCCTGTTAGCACCCGAGAGCCATCAGTGGCCGTGCTTATCTCATGAAGTCCTTCAGCACTGCTGGGGAGGTTCAGAAAGAGCACGATGGGCTTGGGGTGAGCTGGCTGCCTGACCAGGACTGCAGATCCTTGCAACTACAGCCCCTGGGCCTCCCATTAAGTCAGCAAGTACAAACCCATGAGCAATTGAGAGCTCTTTGATGACAGCTGAGAATCTCTCTGCAGTCCCAGGAAGTCAGACAGCTAAATCAAGGCTATAAAATAAAGCCTAAAGCTGGCCTTAAGATAATAAAAACATAAAATAAAAATGAATTATATCAACTAATATAATAATATGAAGGTTTTATTGAAATAGCGACCTAAACTCGTCAGAAACAGCAAGTTTGTTTTATTGCAGTACCACCAACCACAGAAGCACTTTTCCTTTCCACTTGCCCTATCCTGGATCTGTGTTTGCCCAACAGCTGCCTCTGCACTGGGCCTGAGCAGCCAGGACACGAGTCATGGGAAGAAGTTCCTTACACCTGTGGCTGTCCAGGGACCTGGCACCAGCAGCATTTGGTGCAGCCTGACAAAGGCAAATCCAGAGCAGGAGAGAAAATTGGCCACAGGCAGAAAAGCGTTTGCCAAATGTCACTCAAGTGGCTTGGGAAAGAAGGAAGAGCAGCTGATTGCTCAGACCGAAATCCAAGGGTTTAAAGAAGCTTCACACAAGCAGGTTTGCAATCCCTGTGGAGCCTGAGCACAGCAGTGCACAGGGATAGGGAGTCCTGGGAAAAGTCACAGGCTGATTTACTGGGCATCATTTTGGGATCAAACTCGAGTGAGATCAACACAGTGCAGGCAAATTTATGGAGAGTTTGTTCCATCCCCCCCCAGGAGCAAAGAGATGGGGAGAAGGAAACTTGCCCACTCCTACTAATTAACCACAGTGCAAACTTCATAAACGTGCTCCTGACCTCCACCACAGCGTGCACACTTGAGTCATTCCAATAAAACAGGAAATGACACTTTGCCACAACATTACTAAGTCCATATCCCATAAAACCATTCAGGGAAGAGGGGAGGGGGGAGGAAAAAAAAAACAGGAGACAAAAGCAAGAATAAAGCCAGCAATTATCTGTTATTAACCCAGTCCTCAGTGGTATCACATTGCTCCTAAAAATAATGACAGGGCAACAAAGCTTGTTTGCGTCTCCCATGTCCTTTGTGGGTTCCTCGTTATTCTAATGAGCTGCTGGAAAATGCACTTCAGTTACATCCCCGTCGATTATTTCACCGATCACCCTGCTTTCATTTCCACCTGGCACCACAAGATGTTTTACAATTAATACTTTGAGCCTTTCTTTTTCTTTCCTTTTTCTTCATCCTTTTTTTTTTTTCTCCCCCCCCCCCCGGGACAAATGCAGACACACTCGCTTTGGGAGGAGCTGAGAAATCTGGCGGATGAGGCTGCCTCCATATTTTGTGCCAGACTGTGGGGCGACCAGGCTGGGCACGGCTGGCAGAGCCACCAAACATCCTGCCTTTGCTCGCGTGACTCCGCTCCCCTGCAGCTGGTGCCACAAAGAAACCAGAAACAGTTCAAGAATAGATCGGCGTATAATGTCTGCCATGTGGGCTTGGGAGCAAAACAGGGAAGGGATGGAGGAGGGCAGCGGCACAGCCATTGCACGAGCAAACAGGCTGTGGCTTGGTGGGTTTTTTCTGTCTCAGTGACTCACACCACTCATTGTAAGTCGCAGTCTGCCTTCTCTCATGTGGAGAGGAAAGGAAAAAAGAAAAATCTTATTTGTTTCAGCAAGCTCTCCTTGCCACCTTTTATTCCACCCTCCAGAGTCATTATTCAAATTCTTTAAAGCTTCAAACAACTGAGATGGAGCTGGCAGGGAGCACAGCCGCCAACCTCTGCTTCTGCCCTTCCTCTTCTCCTCCTGCTGCATCTCTCGGGTCCCCTGGATGGAGAGGATCCATAGCCAGGGTCCTCCTTGCTTTGGCTGGAAATCTGGGCCGTGGTGAGGTACCATAAGTTAAATACTGCCTGTTTAAGGGACAGGAACAACTCCAGCTGCCGGGGAATGGAGCTGCGTGTCACCCAGCACGAAGGGGACCAGCCAACACAGAGCAACAGAGGTACAGAGAGATGCACCTCACCCTCTAACAGCTCAGGCCAAAGCAAGGAATTTACCCCTTCCAGAGGTTTGCTATCAGCTTCTGCTGAAATTTAAGCAATTAAATGCATTTTTTGTCCTTTCATCAGCAAAAAAAAAGTATTTTCTCGTGGTTGAATTGCCTTCTCTTCCACATAAGTGCTATTTTACCTTCTTTTTAATTTCAAAATAATTTGGAAAAATATGCAAAAATAGCTACAAAAATATCCTTTACACTCCAAACCTCCAAGTTTTAAGATAAACAGGAGGTGGGAGGTGGTGGGGGATGTTTCATATTCTTTTGCTTTCAGAAAAATACAGAAAGTAGATTTTTTTTTAAAAATCATTTTATCCATACTAGAAAGCGTTTGAAAACAATTTTACCACTACAGTTTTTTGTCAGGAAAGCAGATTTTCAGTTGTCTTGAGTACTAGAATGCATCATAAAAATACTGAGAAAAGACATTTGTGCCAAAGTTAAATCTTTCTCTGCAAACTTGGTGATTTATAAGGAAATTTTACCAAACAGGGAAAAAATTAAAAGAAAACATTTCTGCAATGTCATTACATGGGATTTTTTTCTACAGTTACAATATTTGTAATTTCAAACTAATATTGGGTGTTACAAAAAAAAAATTAACATCAAGATTAAATGCTTTAGCTTGTCTACAGAAAAGCTTAAGAGAGCTTTGAAAGTTTAGTGCCACTGAAAAATCCACATTTTGGCTCTTTGAGGCCAATTTGGGATCTCAAAATCTCAATTCCTTAACATTTTACTAGGAAAATGCTGATTCTTACAACACTCATGTTTGAGCACAACTTTGCTCCAGTTGCACTTGAATGAGGGTATTTACAAGGGCAAACTCATGCACACATTTGAGTGTTGACAGGATCAGGGCTTCTGGTAACTTGCTGACACTCAGTACAACCTATAATGCTGTACAATGCTCACTTTATGTACACCAGACTTTGACCTTATTCATCAAAATACCCTTCTGACTTTGTTCCAAGGGCTTTTATGTTCTCTGAAAACAATAAAAGTTCCCTTTTATGACAGTACAGCTTTAATTTCCAAGTGTGATGAGTGAATGTGGTGTTGTTTTCTTTATTAAGGCACAATGAGCTCGTACGCCGCGGCTCAAATTATTTTTGCTTGGGCTCAACACAACCCTGATACAACAACTAGCAGATTGGGGTTCAAAGTACAAATCCAGGGCACACACAAGCTCAAACCCCACCTCCCAAAGTGGGGGATGACTTTGACCTCTCCAGCCACAACCCACGGGGAGCGATTCGTACGCTACAACAACTCCTCCGCGCAGGGAAGCGACGGCTCTGCGGCACGTGGAGCTGTTCCAACAGCCCGCAGATCCCACAGCCACGTGAACGCAGGCATCTCCTACTCAGCCTCCTTTCCAGCACACTTTCCTAGAGCTCCTGGATGCAGCGAAGCCTTTAAAATACGATAGTCTTTAGTCTAGCAGCGGCACTGATACCAAAGTGTCTTTTGGAGGGGGGGATACTGATCCCTAAATTCCTAGTGAAAGAAAGAGTAAAGAAGAGCCTGAGTCACCATTAAGCCCAATCTTGGCTTCTTTCATTTTAACGTAGATTTACTCACAGAGAATACTTATGTTTCTCCCTGAAAAAGATGCTAATAAAAAAATTTGTCCTTATGAAAAAACACACATGTAGGAAGCTGCACAGATGCTCTGGCTCAAATTTTAAGCACACCAACCTCCTCGGCACAAGCCTGAACAATGCTGAGTCAGTTCCAAGGCCAAAGCTGTGTTAGTAATGCCTTACTGGCACAGCTCTTGGACCCACCTTCCTCACAACCAGCAAAAAGGATGCTTCCGCTGGGATAATTTATACCAGTTTCCCTAAGGAAATCCCCTGTAACAGCAGAAGTGCTGTTTTGCCAGGATAAGCTATAACATTTATGCAGCATTTGCCAACACACATATATATATATATACATATATTTAAAATTTTTTATGAAAAGCCATTCCTCTCTGCAACGCTGTTCCACCAGAAATGATTCTTTGCACAGATTTGGCTGGGAGTGCCAAGTGCAGATACAAAAGGCATTATTATATGAGGCTGGGGACTGGTTCCAAGCTCAGTCAAAGTAATTGAAAGTAGGAAATGCTGAAAATCTAACTCATGTACACAATCCAGGAAAATGTTGCAAATACTGTAAGCCATTTCTTTGAACAAGGGAAGTAACCCAGTCCTGAACTAGGTCCTTAACTGGTGTGACTGGCATAGCTCCACCAAACCAGACATGCTTTACTGGTGTGCACACAGCCCTAAATTTTCCTGGTTTGGGGCTTTGTTTTGGAGTTTGGGCTACCTGCTATCTCTGGAAACTCCTGGAGTACATTCCACTGCTATCAAAAAATTTAAAGAAATAAAAATAAAAAAAAAAAAAATTAAAAAAAAAAAAAAAAAAGGAAATTCTAGGCTCCTAGAACCTCAAATATGATGAAATGAAACCAAAGACAGAGGTGTGACCCCAAAAGGGGCATCTTTTTCCACACAAGAATGACCTTTAGTCCACTGTGAGCAAAGAAAAAAAGAACAAGAGAAAGAATGAGGGGCAAAGATGGAAGAGAGCAGTCAAGTGGAGGGGACAGATGGTGGGGAATTCAGAGGGAGGGAGGAAGTGGGGAAAAAAAAACCCCAAAGGGTGGAAAACCAAGGCAGATTAAGAAATAGGAATCAGAGGTGGAGGAGAGAGAAGGGGAGGGATGGGCAGTGATAAAGGGAACAGGGTTAAAATGAGCAAACAGAGAAGGCATAAAGAGAAGGGCTGGGGTTAAAGGAGCAATTGCCCTCTGGCAAACATACTGCAGTGTAAATGGAAACACGTATGTCAACAAGGAGCGTCCTGAGATGGGCTGGAGAGGAAATAGCTTGTGTGATGTGAGCTTCTGCTGGGAACCACCTCGGCCTTCTCCCCCCACTCTCCCCCCCACCCAAATCACTCCCTTCTGCAGCTGCTGACCCTCCTTGGCACTGCAAGTCACTGCCTTTGTGTTCCCCAAACCCAGCCGGGACTGCACCTCCACCCAGCACTGCTGCTGGCGGGGGTAAGCTCACAGCTCTTCACAGCTACAGCTGCTACCCGACTTCACCCGGGTCAAAGCAAGCTTCATCACAGCTCCTCAAGGTGTAAAAACACGTGACATTTTCACAGGTGGCTTTGCACACTCTTGAACCCAAAGAAGAGCTTCAGAAGCAGCTGCTAAGCACACAAAGTTCTCCTGAGCAATTAAGGCTGAACCCAGCACCTGGAGCCAGTACTTAAGATCAGAATCCTTCATTTCACTACTCGAATTGCACTGGTCAGGACACCTGGTGCTTCAGAAGCATATTTTCCTGGGAGCTAAACTCACACAATCCATTTCTCCAATTCCACTCAGCTTTTTATGTGATCCAACCATCCAATTACACCTTCAGACATTTTCCAGAACATTTCTGGTGGTACTCTTCCTTCTTTAGGAGAGAGCTTAGGGCAGATGGCAGCAAGACATCAGTAAGAACCATGAACATCTTCCATAGACAAGGGGAAGATCCTGTCATAGAGGTAAAGAATCCAGCAGAAGAGCTATCTGCAGAGTTACCATCACTGCTGCCCAAGCCTTTGTGCTGTGCCTTAGGGGTTTCTACTTTCCGGACATCCCTACTTGTCATGCCATACATTAAGGAAGGTCTATACCACAAGTGTTGCCTATTACATCAAAATCTCCAGACACACTGAACGTGCACAACAGGGCTCTGCTTCCTCATGCCATTGGGCCTGAACTGCCCAGGTCTTCCAAGGGACTTAAGACACGAGAAGAGAAGCATCCTGTGTGAAGAAACTTTTTCTCTGCTGTGGATTCAGCCTCTTTGCCTAACGGGAATTGTGTGTACTGGTTTCTGTGGCCAGTGGCATAGAGGGAAGCAAAATGATATTTATGCTCAGACTGCCTTTTCTATGCCCAGCAGCATATAACAAGTATAGAGCACAGCTCAACCAAAAGTGCATCTGGGTCACTGCTTGCCTTGGTGATACCTGACTGCAGTGCAGCTACTTCTTCTGCTGGCTCCCAACAGCCCATGCGAACAGGAATTTCTATCCTGGTGTTAGTGCAGCCATAAACAGGGTATTTCACCACCTCAAACACCCAGCAAACACCCAGCAGAACCACAGAGATAAAATACTGGTACAGACAAGTCCTTTGGCAACTACAAAGATACTCTGAGCACCACCAAGGAACTGGCAGCAGATCTTTCAGCTGTTAAACATTTACTGTGGAGAAGCTGACACAAGAGACCTTCCACAGTGCTGAACTCCTTACAAGCCACGTTTAATGCACATCACATCGTGTGTTGTAGGAGGCTGTTCAGCAGCCATTCGTCTTTCTTCACTTGTGCTGTTGTGACTTCCCTCTGAAGTGTTAAGAAACACTTTTCAAATACCCTCCATCACCTTGTCAATACAGATCACTACACATGTGACCAGGATCATTAATGTCTCTATACAAAGACCATTTGTCTATTAAAAAACAATCCTTTAAGTATACAGAATCCCAATCTTTGCATGAGGTCGTGTTTGAAGACAACACAGAGATGAAGGGCTTCCTATAGCTATAAACTCAGAAGATAGATGAAAGTTCAATCACAGACACTGAATCTTTTTGGCGTTTAAACATTTCCACTCTGAAGCACATGACAATCCTTCAAACAACCGTGTTGTTCTGTTTTTACAAGGACACCAATTAGCCTGTGTTGTTTAGATTGGTAATACTTGCAATGTATAAACTTTCTTAGCACATGGCAAGTGAAAACAAATAACTTCCATCAGATATGCATTTTCCATGTCAAAAGGATGAAGGAAAATTAAGTGGCATTTCTGTAATAGCCTGGCTCTAGACTTTTTTTCCCCAGAATCTAGAGAAGCATTCAGAGGCAGAAGCAGAAATTTACATACAGACCCAAAAATAATCCTGCAGAGAGTACTTTCTCACAGTGAGTAGTGCTGCTGTAGCTATGATGGTCTGAAAATAGAGGCACAAGGTTTCTGAACAATAATCTTTTCCTGGATCAGCTGATACAGCTAAAGAAAACAAGCTTTGGGCACACTGAGTTTTCTAAATTCTGTTCACAGGAAGGGTGCCTTTCCTTGCACAGCCTTGATGCCAACTCTTGTACCTCTCCAGTCACCAAAGTTTTCCAACAGTTTTCTCCTGCTTTTGTCTGTGCTACCAACTACCCAAGCACTCCTGAGAGGGCAGCCTAGAAGCTCAGGAGACCTGGATCCAATTCTCTTTTGTCACAAGCTGCTTGTAAGGCTTTAGGAAAGCTATGTGACATCTCTCCATCTCTACACTCATTTTCCCATCACATATAAAGCAGACTAAGTGCCCTCTCACCCTGCTAGATAAGGGGGACCTGAGAGGCAGCTGTGCAGACAAAGCAGATAACCCACACCAGTGCAGGTTGGTTTTACTTCAGGAAGAGACCAGCATCACTGGATTTTTAAGGCAATAGATATATCAGAAACTTCTATGAAAGGGGAGCTCAACAGCCACTGTATAACCAAGGAGTCTGACAGCCACGAGCAATCTAAAGAGGTCATTTTTAAATAGCCCATTTTCTGAGCACGAGGTATTGGTCTCATTTCAGAAAAGTGTGTTGTGCTACAGAATGGTTTTAAAGACAGATGCAGAGAGTTGTTTGTTCAGCACTCTTAATCCAAACAAACAGTTGCATACTCTTACCTTCAACACAAGTCTCTCATCTTGAGGTTCTGGCCAAGAAAAATATTTTCCTAGCTAGTTTGTTATGAAAATGTTTGAATAAAAGAAGCAACATCAATAACTTATGTAAAAACTTCAACCTCTAATCAGCTGAGCTTTAATAAGGTTTCAGATAACAGCA
Source organism: Machaerirhynchus nigripectus (assembly GCA_013397975.1). Lineage (NCBI taxonomy): Eukaryota > Metazoa > Chordata > Aves > Passeriformes > Dicruridae > Machaerirhynchus > Machaerirhynchus nigripectus. Next base: position 67,594 of record VZRQ01006440.1, on the reverse strand, counting down.
CATGCATTTTGCCAAGAGTATAAAATAATCATAAAAATATTATAATTGATGCGCTGTTCTGGTTTATTACATCTCACAAACTAGATAGTTGAATACATGGAAGAAAACATTTTGGACCTCATGTTAGCATGCTGTAATAATTAATAGCCATTATTTGGATTTGGAGAATTTCAGTGTGAGGTTTTGTTTGTTGGGGTTTTGGCGGGGGAGGGGATTTATTATTTTTACAGTGTGTACAAATTTGGCCAAAGACTCAAATCTCTCTGAAATTAAATGAACTATTTATGACACAGAAGATTTGGCCCACAGAGTTTTGAAAGCAGAGACGATAAAGCTTCAGTCCAGTTCAAATCAAACTCTCAAAACAGGGAGTAAGAAAAAGGGGGAAAAAAAAGGCACCAAACTGCAAATAAACCCTTGACAATAAGTTACACCGAATTGTTTCCTTTTTGGAAGGTAGTGAGCTGCAAATAATTGCTAATAAAAGGTTCACTGTGTTTGGTGAATACAAATCTTTATTTAGTGGCTGCAGAGCAAGTCTTTTTCTTGCTCTCTTGACAGTTTAACTACACACCAACAATATTTGCTTAAAGTCTTTGGCTCCATTAATCTCAAACCCTGCTACACACATTGCCAGAGCTGATGACAAACCCCAGTTAGCATGGATCATCTACTTGCCCATGACAGTATTTTTCCCATGACATTAAAAGGATGTTTTTTTCCCCAAAGAGGGCACAAGTCTAGTGAATCTCAAGACGGTTTGAAAGGATAAGTCTATGGCTTAAGGTGACCAATAAAGATAGCTGGGGACTACATGGAAACGAGGAGGAGGAAGAATACCCTTGCACTCTAATGGGCTTTTTTGTTTGCTCACAGTTGCTTCTAATATGGACAAATCTCCATAAGAAAACACAAAATTAGCACCTGTTAGGACAACTTAACCTTCAGGGAGAAAAGCAAACATCCTTGGGTTGTCAAGACTTTGAAACAAAGGTTACAAAGGAAGTGATTTTTTTTTCTGGATGGTTTTAACCCCTTCTTGCAACACAATGCAGCTCATTAGCAGAGGTCCAGAACTGATTGTTAGCCACCCTCTCCTGAAATACGGTACATGAACCAGTGCCATAAAACGTGGGACTAATTAACAATGTCATTATACCCTGAGCATCAGATGGGGAAAGCCTGTGCATGTTAAACATGATCAAGGGAAACTGAGGCATGGTAAGAAAAATAATTGCTTATCCCCTGCCCCTCATGACTGACAGAATTGAGATGGAGCATTCACCAGCTGCCTCTGTTACAAGTCCTACGGATTAGAGACAACAGCTCGAAAGCACCACTCCTTTAACTTTTCTTTTTTAAAGTCACTCTCACTAAAACGGCTGGTGGGAAGCAAACGGAGCTGGTCCATCAATGTTTGGGCAGACAGAGTTAGGAGACAGGAATAGGGAATTATAAGAGATGCTTTGGCATTCAAAGCAACCCTGCCATCCAAATCCTTGTGCAACCCAGGCAAGCTCCACTGCAGAGGAGCTCGCTTTCCTGGTCCCACCCCTTCAGCTATCAGCCTGGTCTGGGAGGTCCCACTGATCGTGGATAGACACTCTTACATCCAGTGTGGATTTACATGTGCCTGTAACAGCTTCTGAGCTAGCAGCAGCCTTTCTCCGAGCTCTCTCAGACACCCAGATTCCCGTGGAATTTATTCCGTGGCTGTGTTCTCCTGGCAGGCCGTGTTGGGAAGAGGGATGCAGGCATTAGCAATGCCCTCCCTCCAGCCCAGCCCTGCAACCACCCAGAAGCCGACTTCTCTCCCCTCCCCTGTGCACACAGGCTTCATTAAAAGGTGCAAGGATGCTTTGTGCCCACTCACTCTGCTGAGTAACGCAGAGGTCAGCTGCCTCTCCAGACAGGAATAGCATCCAGCAATGACTTCTCACTCTCTTCTTACTCGAGAAAAAGCTTCTCAGAGCCAGAAAATTTAAAGCAAACCCAGCAATTAAAAAGCAGCTCTGTGTCATTTCTCCTGACTCATCAACAGGTGTTTTGGCCAAAACCACTGCGGTCTTAACCCAGAAACCAAGTCACCTGTCGCAGAAGCCTGCTCCCACAGGCAGGTGCCAAAGTGCTGAATACGAAGGGAAATATAAAAGGTCTGATGGAAAAGCTCAGGGAAAAAAAAAAAACCCACAAGAAGTACTTCCAAGTGAAATCCATGGTATTCAGCCGCGGCTCTGGACAATACAAGCAGGGTATGTGTATTATGTATGCCTGCCTAACAATAGCTGCACCTCCCTCACCCTGCCCTGGCTCATCCTTAAAGGACTTCAGTGGAACTATTCATACAGAAAAGCATAAAGCCTGCACAGGACTCCGCAGGATGGTGACCTCGGGGAGTAAATTGAACTAAAGTGATTGTAAATGAGCTAACATCTTTCACTTAACACTGTCTCCTGTTACTCTCCAACAGAGGTACCAACCTTTCTCTCAGTGGAATCTTCCACTTCTCTGTCAAAACCACAAGCATCTCCCAATTTTTCTACACTTTAACCCCAGAGAGGTTCACACTGTAGCTAACAGCCTCCAAGAGGACTGTAATAAAAACTGAGTGAGTCTTTGTTCTGATTGCAGTTTAAAGGGAACAATCTGCAGTACAAATGTAAAGCAGCTTTCCCATGTTTTCTTTCTCCCCCCCCCCCTTTGAATAATCAGTATCTGCATGTGAAGGTTCAATGTCACCAAACATGAGGCTTGTGTACAAAAGCACAAGATCCTTGACTAAAGCACAGCATACTTAACAGCTCAAAAGCAATTGTTGTAAAACTTGATGGAATTGTGCCTGGCAATCATATTTTATTGTCATTTGTACAGGGAAGCTTCAGCATTTTTCTGGGCTTTTTTTTTTTTAACCATGGGGAAGTGGTGGATGTTTGATGAAGAAACTCGATCTCAGGAGTTCATGGCCATATTTACTGTTTTCTCCAGAATGTACATATTTTACATAAAATACAACCCCAGGTGTTCAGGAGAGAAACATTTTCCATTTATTCAGGTAAGAATGTAGCCCAAGGTCATATAAAAGCCTCTCACTAAAGTTTGCACTGACTGAGGTGCAATAAATAAAGGTCCAGCGTTGACACAGCATTGAATATTTTTGCGCTCTGTACGAGCTTTCCCTGCAGAGAGGGCTTTCCTGCTCGACTGGCACAGAGAAGGGTCAATACCTGCTGCAGCACCGCACACAAAACGTTCCTGTTTGGGTAACATTCTCCAGCAGCAACAACCATCAAGGAAACACCTCCCCAGCCTGGGACACCTGCATTGCCCTGCCTGAGGCATAAACAAGGGTGTAGGGGAAGTTGGTTGAAGCTCTGCAGGCCAATGGAAAAAGGAGTCCTAGGAAAGCAGAGCTTTGCTTTCCAGATGGAGTCGAGCACATCTGGGGGTGCAGCACCTCTCAGCAGAGGGCTTTTTCCCCCGAGTCAGTCTGACAGAAGTGACACCCTGGAAAGCAGACTGCACTCACCCTCTTGCCTCTGCTGAATATGCTCATGAGCATATGGCAATTTTAAATAGGGTTTTTGGCTTTTTTTTCAGTGCTGAGCTCCTTCTCTGGACACCAGCTGTTTCTGCACATCAGGGTTTAAAAACACTACTTCTGGCACTGGGAGCAAAACCACACTCGTGTGTTTCTTTGCCTTGGGTAGAAGAACATATACACACAGGTGAGCAGCTAAAGTAAACAAATGAAAATATCTGAAGTCATGTCTCTAGAAAGCATTTCTATCTGCCAAGCAATGATTGCAAGCTGGGACTGCCACATCTCCAGGTTGTCCTTTATACGCTCCTTTTTTCTTCCTAGAAATGATGTGGACCCAACACCACATCAGAAATCTCAGAACATCCTGCAGCCTGAGGAGTGAATTTTTCCCTCTCCAGTGCATACACCCTAATCAATGATCTGTGTGCGTATGTTCCACATACCATAAATCCTGGGGGGCTCCCAAGACCTCCAGTCCCTTTCTGCATCAATGTCCCTCTCTTACATCTCTCCTCACCCCTAAGCCCTCTCATGGTTAGATTAAAAAAAAAAATATTGTGAGATCCTAAATTTCTGTGGCTGTCCATGGGAATGCTGATCCTTCAAGTCTAGTACTACATTCAGGTTGCTCCCAACTCCCTGCACCCCCGTGGCCTCTCCCAGAGTAGCAAATAACTCCCCAGCCTGGGAGGGCTCCGAGGCAAAGCAGAGAGTGAGCATGTGCATATGGACACACATATACACACATTTTTATATACGTGTGCACACATAAACACATAAAAATCCCCAAGACTTGAGGGGAAGGAGGAAGAGGGAAATCCCTCCTTTCATCTGCATCTAAATGGGAAGACCTGGTTTGCACTGGAAGTGAGATTTCAGAAACATAAGGAATGAATGGCCTGCTTTGTCTCCACAGCTTTGATATATCAGTTCCTTCAGTGACAGACTTGTTAATCTTTCCAATGTTGCTTTTTCAAAAAAGACAAACACAGTGGATAAATGCGAAGGGCCAACCACATCCCCTCCCATAGGAAGTCTCGCCACATGGGCAATTCTTCCAAGTAAAGAAAACAGCCCACTTTATTTACAGGGTAAATCATTTTGACTTATCTTGCAGGGGTTTGCTCATAGCAAACTGACAGTTTCCCCCTGTTGCACAGTAAATGGCTGACGGGGAAAATGTTTTCCTTCCCACCATGCAGAAACAACCAGCCAGAAGGGGAGGAGGGGTCGAGGACTTCATTTTTCTAATACTCCATTAATGTTCTCCTTGCTGACAATCACTGCAAAGGCCTGAACTCACCACTCCAGGCAGCTCGAGCAAGAAACCTGAGTCTCTACAGGGATTTTGAGCTAAGTACATTGACTCAAGTTAGAACTTTTGGTCTTGAAGGGTAAGTTAACCATTAAAATGATTTTCAAGTAAGTACCATTACTGTAGGAAAAAGGAAAAAAAAAAACAAAACCCCAACCTCAAGTTGCTTCATTTTTCTCCTGTTTAAATCCTTGCATAAAAAAAAATTTATATATTTGTTACCTAAAATGACAGGACAACAGGGATAGAAACTTTTTAAAGATGTAATATGCCCAAGCAGATTATTAATCTCTTTTTCTTTCATATACAAATATATATACTTTTTTTCTTTTTCATCATGATCCACTGATCCATTAGTTGGGAATTTTTTTATATTTACAGCCTAACTACAAAACAAAATTGATATAATGCAAACTGCTGTTTCACTACAGATGAAAGTTTCCAGCTCAGGAATGTGACGTGACCCAATCTTCTCTGGAAGTCAGTGTGATCTCAAGACATCACCTTGAAGAAGTCACCCCACTTCTCCAGCTCTGATCCAGGTCACAGCAGTTGTTACCCTGATTTTTTTTCAGTCCAGCCAAACCTACAAGCACATTTTCCTTGGGCCATCTCAAAAAAACAAAACACCAGTGTTAAAAAACCTGAAAACCTGTGGGGAGGTTTGGATTCCTTACAGTGTCAGGTGAGCACCAGGAACAACTCCAAGGGATGATGAAAGTGGAGCAGGGAGTGTATTTGCAGAAGGTGTGCTCATCACAAGAGGGAAGGACAGGATGAGTTAGGCAGCTCAGAGCAATGTTTAGGTAGGTCTGCTTTGAGTTGGAAAGAGGAGAGCATTTCTCCCAGCACACTTTCACAGGATTTGTAAACGATTCCATTCAGCCAAATTGGGATGAACTGCAAGTGCAAAAGTCAGCCTTGCCAATTTCAACAGGGATTGCAACAGGATTCAACTATCTGCTGAAGTGTTTTCCACAATAGCAAGCTAAATAAACCATCCAGGATGCCAGTCATCACTCAAATAACAGAGAAATCCACCAAGACTGTTAAATGCACTACACACACACACACAAAGAGAGCAAGAACAGCATTTTGCAACCCTAATACAGCAGGTTAAGAGGTATGCATGTTTCACATCCCCAATAATATCTTATTTAGGAAAGGCATCAATCAAGGCCAGACCTCAGGCAAAATCCATGTAATTGCAGTGATTTATACCTTTTGACACACTGGCCTGCTGACACTGGGAAGACAGCGTGCATCGGAGTGTGCTGCAAATATCCACTAACACATTTCTCGGTGTTTTGGGGGTTAGAAATATGAAAACATATGTTCTGATTTATAAACTGCAGGTCAAACATGCAGGTGTTAATGGCTTCTTACCCTGAGATTTTCAGCTCCAGCCAGACCTGTGTATGAGCAACCAATTAGGAAATAGAAAATAGCACAGCCATAATGGTGTTCCCATCATCTCATAGTAACCAAATAGCACAGCAAAATTAGAAACACAGACCTTTCCACCAGGACTCAACCTCCAGGTAAGAAAACAACTTGGGATCCTGCACAAATCCAACAAATGCTTCTGCTTTGACCTTAAATGGCGTGATTTAAAGTAATACTAAATATTTTAAAGACCTTTCCAATTTAAATGGCTGAAATTTAAAGTTTTCACTAGTACAGTTAGTTAAATGATTAAAAGTAACTATAACCCTGCTGGTACTAATGAAGGCTGCACAAAGGTTCCTATTTGCCCAATAGGTGCATTTTTTTCCTTGAGTTTTTTTCCTCCTTTGTTCTAATATTCCCTTTGGGTCCCATCTGCACAGGTAAATTTATGATGTTGAGGATTATCCTGAAATATGGGCTCTATCTACAGTGGGCTAAAAGCCCAGGCAGGCAAATAAAAGCTGATCACAGGATCTGGTACAGTTCAGCTGTCCCCATGCCTGGTCATGGGCACTGTGACAGCCAAGGACAGGATGGGTTAGGACTTTCTCACTCCTTATCCTGCCAGTCTACAAGAAAAGGAGCATTGCACGAGAAGGTCAGTCCAGGGCCAGCATTCATACTCTTATTTTCATTTGTGGTCCCATAAAACACAGCAACGACCACTGTAGGTGCTTTCTTAGCCATGGCCAGAAAGCAACAGTACCCAAGGGCAGCTCAATCTCCCCATTCCCTAGGGCCAGCTAATTTTAGGGACTAGGTATTCTCTAGGGAGTTTTTCTTTTCTGCCTGCAGAGTAAACCCAAGCTGTTCCAACTGAGATGCCAAAGCAAAATGCCTACACTGGGAAAACTCAGGCTTTTGGGCCTGAGTCACAGTGTGTGACACAAACTCCTGTGCCTGGAAAGAGCATGCCTTCTGCATTTAACACACCCACACTCCAGATGGGATCTCTGAGGTTACGTGTCAGCCTGCAGCTGCTCTGGGGCAGCACTGCCCCACAGCACAACAGACGACACAGCCCTGGCAAAGGTGAGAAGGGGCAATAGACCATGGATGTGTTTTCTGGAAAGGGTAACTGGAGATTGCCTGGTGCCACCTCCCCCTTGCAGCAGCATTATTGCCAACACCACAGCAGGTATTGAAAGCCTTCAGGTGGGGATCCTACAGCCTTCCTGGTACCTGCTCCAGCAGCGCACCACTCCCTGAATGAAGCACCTTGCCTTAACACGCAGCATTGTTAAGAAAAGACCAGTGCATCCAGATGTGCAAAGTACAGATGAGAATTTGAAAATTAGCCCCGTTTTTCTTTGGAACAGGTGGCTCACATCATATGAACACACACAAAGCTCTGATACTTACGTGTTTTGATGTTTTTTTAAGGCTGGTTGGTTTTTTGGTTTATACAGAAACACTACTCAAAGCTGTCTGAAAAAAAATCCACACATCATTTTTCCTGTTTTAAAAGACTATTTTCCCATCAGGTAACATAACTTATAATTAGGCAGCCAAAGATTTGTGAAGATGACAAGTCAATATTTCCTTAAGACCACAGAATTGTTGAAAATTATTGTTTTAATGGGGACTCAAAGTGGTTTTGCGTCATTATATCAATACATAAATCAGCTACAAATTAAAAAAAAAATTAACCGGCTACATAATTCCCAGCAAGTCTAGCTTTTAGCAACAGCAACAGAAGACAGTCATTTTCAATCCCAGGGAAACATATTATATGTGGTAGAAGCTGCAACCAAAGAAAGCTAAAGAACATCCTTTAAAAACATTCCAAACATCTTTCTTTTTCATGCCATGAGAGATGATTTTTTTCTATTTCTTGTTAGGCACTCTTCTATTTTGCTTATAATTCCTCAGGGACTGGTGACCTCATGAAGAAAAACAACCAGGACAGAATTAGCCTTTATTTATATATATTAATAGTTTTACCTCCAGCAGTGGAAGATACAATTTTGAGTTAAAAATCGTAATTTGTGAGTGTTTGGATAGCAGCACTCACGCAAAGTTGTGGTAGCAGAAACCGCTGGGGAAGGCTGAATTGTGGTTGCCAATCGCTGCATTTATTAATGATCGGATTTGAAAATTAGGTGTCTACTCCAAAACTGACGAAAGCCAGGAAGATCCTTTGCATTCCCCGGATTTTATATCAAACCTTAAACATAGAGTAGAGTCATAGCACAGTGGGGGGCACTTGACTGGGAATGCAAGACTGTAAATCTCTTCCAACGTAAGCTCCCTCAATAGCATTAGTAACAGGACGGTGCTGGAGGTTTTGGGGAGAAGTGGGTGACAAAAGCTCCCCTCCCCACCACCGCCAGCCCCCCAGCCAGGATCACCTTCGAAGGTGACTGATCCTTGTCCTCACCCTGCCCGGTGAGAGGTCTGGTCCCTCTGCCTCCCTCCCTTCCCAAAACACCCTTGGTGGGGCTGCGAGCAGGAGCTCCCACCCCGAGGGCTGGCGAGGCGGTGAAAAACGATACGAACCGAATGGCAAAATCAATATTTGGTCAGGCTGAGGGGGGACTATCGATTCTTTTCTCATGATATCCATGTCTCCTGCATTTCCTGCTTCTCCGGGGCACTGGAAACCCAAGTCCCTCCTAGACCAAGGGTGGCCAGGCTTTGACTCTGTAACATCTGTACCTCACAAGAAGTTCACGTGTGGTCTCCCAGGCCGATGCTCATCCACTTGAGTGGCAGCAGGGACATGCTGGCATGAGAGCTACTGGGTAAGCCAGGAGGAAGCAGGACAGCAGGAGATGCTGAGGGCAGTGACACTGGGTCAGTGCAGGGGAGAACCACATGAACATGCTGCCAGCTTCTACCTCGGCCCTCTCCCTCACAGCCATGTGGCTACACTAAGGTTTTAACCTCTAACTTCTCATTCAACTCCTCACATCTGTGTTCTCTAGGCTTTCTTGCTCTCCCCCTTTCTGTCCCAAAAGTCTTTTGTCCTGGGCAGAGACAGCCATGGGGCCCACGCAACTAGAAGATCCAGGAATAGCTGTCAATCCTCATATCAAGAACGAGGGCACAATCAAATTCCATGCCTGAAGACCCTCATCCTACATCCAGATTTCCACACACTGTAGGACCCTAGGGATAAGCAGCAGGATTCATCATGGGTAAACACAAGCACAGCCAAGACCTAAGGTGGTTCTCCTAAGAAACTTTCTCCCAGTTTCCCCACCACTGAGGCCCTTCTCACAGGTAACCACCAACACATCAGGATAGCCAACACAGGGGACAGTGGACCAAGAGGGAAATAAAGTGACACTGCTGTGTCACTGACCACACTCAGGTTACCATCTCAAGAAATGGCCATTCTTTTCCAGAAGCATTGCTATTTAAAGGTCCTTTTTTCTTGGAGAAAGCTGGGGTCTCCCTAAAGTTGCTTTAGATAGAGAAGTTTGCCAAACCACACACTGCGCTGCTTGGTGTTTCCATCTGTTGAGTTGCAACGGTTTTGAATGACTCTGGAAAGCACCCAGGGATACAAGGATGAGAAGAGCACAGGAAAGGTTTCCTTCTCTTTCATAGAAATGTTTTCCTCCCAGGTTTAAAAGCAATACTCCTCACAGCAGAGAGGCCACTGTTAGCCAAGGCTTAGAGAAACCTGCCAGGTACCTTGAACTCCAGGGTGGAGAGCGACCAGAGAAGCTTTCGACTCCTTGCCTGGGCAAGAGGCCATTTTCTCTGGAGCAAGAGTGAGGTGGTGAAACAACTCTCCACGAATACCTGTCCAACATCCATAAACTCAACCCACGCTGCTCAACAGCCGTGCAGACACATTGCAACAGCCAAAACACCTCAGCACGAGCTGTCTGCTCCAGGGAGTGCAGAGGAGGGCTTCTCACATCACCAAGTTCATGCAGAGTTTGGTCCCACAAGAAAGCCAAGCTTCCTCAGTCATCTGCCTGTCATACATGTGGAGTCCTGGTCTGGCTTGAATGGGGAATATGGAATGCTGCTCTTCCACACAAATCTAGATACAGGCGGAAGCAGCCTGGCTGGAGCTGGCTTTTGCCTCACACAGTCTCCAAAGGCATTCCCAGGTTTCGTGGAGTCCTGGCCTCTCTCCCTGTTCCGCCCTCAGCCAGGACAGCCTGATGGAGGTGGAAAAAACCCGAACTCAGTCCTGCTAAGGCAGTAGGGAAAAGTATGGGAAAGGCAAGGATATCACATCAGTTAAAACTGTACGTTAAGAGCAACACAAGCCCAGCAAAATGGGACTCACCCAGGAAAAGCTCAACCACGTTGGGACCAGGGTTAGGCACGTTGCTGGGAACACCAGGTGGTGGCACTCAGTTGCTGCGGTGCCAGGGACAACAGGCAGACACAGCTCTGCCTCCCAAAGCCTTCCCACAAATGAAATCAGATCAGCAGGCACCTGAAGGAGGGCAGCTCGCAACACTGCTCGGAGGAACACAAACAAACCATGGCTGTGAGTGTCCTTTGTGGGTTGCATCTGGCAAAAATTGCCTTGCAAGGGCTTGGGAGAGTCCATAGAGAAAGCACTCAGCCCTCAAAAAGACAAATATACAACAGAGCTGGCTAGGTGGTGGCTGCCCTTGCTAAACTTCATGGAAAAACACAACTTGTGCAAACCGAATTCCCTCGCTAACCTCTTCCCCTTGTTGAAATATTAAACAAAAATAACTTCTCTTTTTATCTTTGAGCCAGCGGGACAAATTCATCATTAAAGGAACTTCACTGAAGTCAACAGGGATATATCTGAGATGAAGAAATGAATTTGACCTATTGTTTTTTGTGTCCTTATGTTCTAACTAATAACTAAATTGCACAGACTCCTAATCAACGGGATCAGAGAACCTGGCCAAAGCAGTTTGCTTTCTTCCCCCCAGCATCGCTATCTGTACTTTTATATTGCTTTTCCTGTAAGTAACTTCTGAAAACAGGTATTTTCAGCCAATTTAATCACATAATTTTTTTATGAGTATGCTGTCAAAATCTTAACATAAGAGTTTTCATAGAATATTTGCTCCTAATGCAGAAAATGAGTAAACAAGAAGTTTTCTATTTAAAATTTTAGCAATTTCCACTAAAAAAATATTTTTTTGGGTGTTTCAAGCACACACATTTGTTAAAATTACTCCAGCCACAGGATGCCTAGTCTGATCCAAGGATCTCCCTGGAAGATGCATGGAATGAAGCAAAACAAAGCTGTGGCTACACAAGAAGATCCAAAACTCCGTGTCTCGGCACACTGACAACTCTTTCCATGGAGCCGGGGCATGCAATTCTTGCCAGGCAGAATATGAGGGATTCAGAGAAAGGAAGAGTTGCCGGCAGAGGAGCAGGAAGATGATGAAATATAGAAGCTACCAAAGCCTGCGTTAGGCAGAAGATGCATTTTGTGCCTCGTGTTATATTGGCTGCCAGTCGATTACAGTGCAGCCTGTATAAACACGTCATGCGTGCTCTGACAGAGAGCCGGGGTGAAGCAGGGTGTCAGGGTAAAACAGAGGATAATAAAATCACTTTAGATTTATTTCTCTAAATTGGAAACTTCATGCTTACACCTGACTAAATCATCAGCCTGAAACCCTAGCTCGACTCCCACAGAAAAAGTATGAAACCTTATCCCATCTTTGTTTAACAAAGGCCAATCAAGCTCGCCTAATGAATTCTGCAGATGTAGGCGGCGGGACGCATTTGGCCGTTTTAATTCTGCGGGGCTTCCTCAGACCTGTCTCCAAAGTACCCATCTTGCTCTTCAAGCAGCTGAAGAGCTCTCAGCATCTCAAACCCAGGCTGCCCCATGGCAGCCCGTGGGCAGAGCAGACCCAAGAGTGTTACTGGGCATTAGCCATGGCATTTATAAATCCTGACAAATGTTAAGGAAGGAATCACAGGTGGCTGGTGGGATGGCAGCACTCCCCCTGCTCCTGCCCAGCTTGGCAAGAGCAGGGCACCAGCACCTCCACCTTCATCCCACCACCAGAGAATCCCCTCGCTCACAAAGTGCAAAAGAACCTTTTTAAAAAAAAAAAAAAAAAGTCTAGCATAAGGAGCTGGTTAAAAAACAATAAATCAGTGGTGAAATGTGGATAACAACCTTCTCTGTAAAATCAACATGGATTGTGTTCCTGCAGAGAGCTGTCTGACAGACCGGTTGAAGCCTGACTGCTTGCAGCCAGATTTTTTTTTCCCCTTTTTTTTTTAAATTTTTTTTTTATTTTACAGGCTGGAGGAGTATCTTGGATCAGGGGGAGGCAAGGAGGTCCCTTCCTTTTGTACATGGTTCTGCTGTGTTAGAAAATCAATAAGCAAGGTCCTGACCTCAGCATAACTTCAGACATCACTCATGACTCCTTTGAATCTCTTCCCCCACAAAAACCCAACTTTCTTTTTAATCATGTACACCAGAGGGAGTGCTGGCAGGGAGGGGATATCTTGTCTCAAGATGTGGGCAAAAGCAGTTTGCACCCATCTTTCCTGACAGGTAGAAATCAAATTAGAAGAGGAACGCACCCAGGGAGGGCAAGGGGAGCGGGGTTAGCTGAGGTAGAGCACAGCCCAGCAGGAAATGCCGAAAAAGAAACCATATGGAGCGTGGAGGTGCTATGGATTAATATGAGAATTTTTTTTTTTTCAGAGGGAAGGGAATAAAAACTAAAATGCACATTATTTTTCTCCCTTCTTGCTTTAGCATTGGGCTATTTTCTGTTAAATCTCCTTTTTAAAAGATAAAACAAAACAAAACAAGATTTGCCACACATTTTCCCTCCAGCCGAGTCCTCAGGCTGGCTAAATTGGGTGATTAAAATATAGGAAGGCCTCCAGATTCCCCTCAGGACTGTTTTTAATATCTGTAAAACTGCCACTTTGTCTTGCCAAGGTAAACACCATCGCATGCAGTTCAAAGGTGAGCAAGCCTAAATGTTTCCCTTCGCCTGAAAGGAATCTGCCTTGGGACCCCGCGGGCCGTGCCGGAGCGGGACGCGGCCGGGCCCGGACCACGGTGTGGTGGCCAGAGAGGCATCTGTGTACACAAGGCTAACTTCTCCCACACAAATACTAAAAATTTCTCATTAAAAATTATTGCTGTGTCAACATGTGAGGCCGCTCAGCCCCCAAATCTGGAAAAGACTGTTCTGTTTTCTTCCTTGCCTTTGCTGGGAAAGCAGCAGCAACAGTGGCAAGGGAGGGGGGAGAGAGATGGGATGTGAGACTGGAGTCATTTGCTGCTGACTTTGGATCTCTTCTTTCTCCCTTGTCACTCAAGTTGAGATTTCCAACTGTTCCACTTCATCTATTTTAGTTACTTGCTACCCAGGTTTTTTTCCCCCCCTCTCCTCATTCGCTCCCTATCGCAGAGCTTTATATTTCCCTCACATGGCTGGGCTGGCTGCTTGGTGTTACTTTAAATGGAAATGCAATTTTAAGCCATCTCTTTTGTCGTGGCGGCTGCAGTGCCTTCAGAGCAAAAGGTTTGCTGTTATCTAGACCCATCTACACAGATGCAGCTGTAAATCTGAACGTGCTCTACCCATGCATGATCCCTTTCATGGGTGGCCAGGAATTCATAGCAAAACAGCACAAGGACCAAATATCTGATCCAGTGAGACAAAATTCATAAAGCCCATCAATTCAAACTCTTAATTCTGCCCTACAACATCAGGCATTTTGCCCCAACACACCAAAATAAAAATTTTAAAATATGCTATGTTATCAAGGGAGGTGAAAGGAAGTTACCCTAGGGAATGAAAATATGGGATGGGGTGCGGCAGAAAAAGGAGGGCAGGGAGCCAGTTGTGTACTGTAAAACCAAGCAGCCACCTCTGCAAGGCATCCATCTCCAGGGAGGGCTGGTGGTGGGCAGGTGGCCAGCACACCCCAGCCCTCCAAGGGCTCCTGAATTGCTTCTCTCCAACTCTGCCGTGGCACGATGCACACGGGTTTGTGCCGAGACGACATGAAATACAGCGAGGCGTAATTAACCTGAGGTAATGCTATATATCAATAAGTTAAAAAACCAACAACTTGCTTTGAGGTCAGGCACCCACACACGCAATTCAAACAGTGGAGACCTAATCCAAATTTATTGGAGTTTGTAACAGCTGGACTTATGCCTCTAATACCTTTTAAGTGCCTCTTTTAACAGTGAGCCGAGTGTGTCTTTCATTAAGGTGGAGTTGAAAGTATGTTAAGTTCATAAGCATGAAAATAGCCATTTAGTTCTCTTAGAGATTAATTCTGCCTTCAGTTTGCTCTCACTGAACCCCATTAATGTCTGGGATTTGGTGTTTAGTGTCCCATTTGCATAATCTCTGTTTATTACAGGGCCTCGATAATGTGAAAGTATTAAAATATTTCTTGCCCAAAATACAGAGGTATTAATCTTTGAATCCTCCTAGTGTCCTTAATTTGCCATCAAATCCCACAACAGAAACAAATGTGCTTTCTAATCAGCAATCTTTTCTCGCTTATAGGCCCTGATCCAACAAGCTTTTAAGCAAACAATTTACTTTAAGCAATGAGTAGTCGTATTGGAACCAATGGAACAGCTCATGTGCTGTGATGGATTGGGGCCATAGAAAATTGCCTTGATGAAAATGTCAATGCTCCCAAGAGCTGGTGAAAATATATTTTTATTATAAACACACAGAGGAACTGTTTTGATCTGAACATTATGGGAAACAAGCTTTGAACCGATGCTTTTCCACGGTCAGACCTAAACAGAAACTGAATACCACCAGGTTGGATGACAGTTTAAAAAGGCAGCGCAGAGCCAGATTGATGTTTGTATATAATGAAATTCAGTATTGATGTGATATGGACACTGTCCAGCCTCTACAACTTGTTAGGGTGACGTACAGAGAATGTGGAGAAGATAAAAATCAAAGGAGCACAAGGAAAATAAGTCTCAGCACTAAGAGGAAACATTGTTTTGAGGAGCTATTTTGCTGCAAATGTTTTGAATATAATCCACAGCCAAATGCAAAACACAGAAGTGACGATGATGTCTAAGCACCATGCACAAGACATCCATCATGCTTCATTTTAAGTCAGAAAACCAAAGCTGGGCCAGATTGCATTGACGTGCATTGAAAACCAGAGATGGGTTCAGAGAGCTCTCAAGCCATCACTTTGTCTCCACACCAACAAATGCCCATGGGCACCGTGTGTCCAGGTGGTTTCAGGCAGCCTCTCTATTCTCCCTCACCTGCAGGGGATTTTGGATAACACCACTCCACAGCCAGGTACCAGCAAGATACCAGAACAGATGTTACATGGCAGCACACGGGACTGCCAGATAAGAAGTGATAACAGACAGCAGCTAAACCCCAGAGACCAGCACAGAGTTAATCCTCAATTCCTGCTGCACCAGACAGGGAATCACCCCTGCTCTTTATGAATATCACATGTTCACCTGTTTGCTGGATTGCCATTGTGTTGCCTGCTCTACAATCACCAGGGCTTGCTCCCACCAGGAGTCAACTGCACGCGGGTCAGAGGGTTGATAGCAGCCTCAGCTGTCCCCATTCACCAGCACCTAATGGACAACACAGGTGTCCTCCACCCTGGAGGTTCACCTTGCACCATACTCAGCTTGGCAGGAGGGGGAGAGGGCAGGAATCGAGCCAGAAGGAGGAAACTGCAAATGAAAACGCAGGTCCTAAAAGCGTAAGAGAGTCAGGGAGGAACAGTTCTGGGAAGGAAAGAGAGAGCCCTGGCTCAGACACAGCAGGGATCTGCATAAACCAGCCATAAATGGCTTAAACTAGCCCAGCTTTCCTGCCTTTTTTTTTTGATCCTGTTACCTGCAAACTCAGGAAAGAACATTTGCACTGACGCAGCTTCTGATGTTTTCCATGCAAAGAGAGGACAAACCACACAAGGACACTGGAGGACAAAATTAACCAGTTTCTCACAATACTGCAAGAAAAGGGTCAGTGCTGAAGAAACCAGGAAAATGGACATCAGCGACAGAAGCCTTTACTAGGGCATTTTGGAGACCAAGAACCCTTTCACAGTTGAGTTTAAAAAATAAAAAATATGAAGAGGACAAGACAAATTCAGTGCCAGGCCCATCACTGACTCCACCCCACCATACTGCTAAACTTCCAACACAGAGGAAGTGTCAGGAGAAAAATCACTTTTATCTCATTTTTCCCAACTTCAGCAAGCAGACCCACACACAGCACTGCACTGGACACCCTGTGGACCGACCCAGCACAGTGGGTGGTGTATTTGCACTTGGGAGGACAGCAGTCCCTGGTAAAAGGGTCACAAGGACAGGAGGCATAGTACCAGTACTGCAGCAAGGAAAGAGGGAAAGAGAATTATGCTGATAAAAGAAGGGGTGAGGTAGAAGAGGGAGCTATGTCCCATCAGCACCTCCAAACTGGATGCCTTTCAGTGTGGAAAATTGCTGGACCGAGGAGAATCAGGCAAAGAGCCAGCAAGGAGCAGGCTATTCACCAGCTTCATCTGCAACAAAGCCACATCCTGACTGCAAATCTTGCAAATCAATTATGCCCACAGGTTGTTGGGTTGCAAAGGCGGGGAAGAGGGAGTTTGTTTTGCTTTTCTTAGTAAACCACAAGATCATTTCCTAGCACATTATCCCAAGAATGACAGGCAGGGCCAGGGCTGCCAGGTGCCCTGGAAGAGGCTGCCAAGTCCCAAAGATCACCATTGCTAATTGGCTCCTCTGAAATGAGCGTGACAGAGAGCCACATTTTCTCACCCACAGGTTTCGGGGTTATATTTAACTGGCTGAGGCAGAATTAAATGTCAGCTTGGCTGGAAGGAGAAAAAACAAAACAAAACAAACAACAACAAACAAAGTGAGAACTTGTCATTAAGCCGGAGGGGAGTCAGTGCTAAGTGCACTGCAGACGGTGCCCACACACAGCCTGGCAGGCACCGGCACAGGCAAGAAGGAACCAAGGGATTTATCCCTTTAAAAGCACGGTTTGAATTCAGGTTCCTTATTTTGATTTGTAAGGAACACAACGGGCGAGGGAGAAGGGGCACATCTCCCCCCTCTGATTTCTGTCCCGGGTACTCCCACCTCTCTGTTTGCGGCCACAGATTTCCACATCCAGCAACACTGATGGTGGAAACTTCCAGCACAAAGGGGATGGGGTGGTGAAAAGAGACAGACTCCTCAAACACATCTGGAGCCACTGGAGGAAGCTCACTTCAGCTGGAGCACAGGTCCCTTTGCGGGTGATGAAAAAGGGTGGAGGAGGAAGGGGAGGGAGCAATGCCTCCCCCACACACAGCACCTGCTCCAAAACAGCAAGCAGGGCTTCTCACAGCAGCACACATGTCACTGGCGTGGGAAGGGCAGCTCCCTCCAGGCCTCCATCCTCTTGGTCCCTAAACCATGGGTTTGGGCTTCCTTGGGGCACGGTACCAGTCAAAACCAAGACCCCCATCATCCCCACAACCTGTTGTTTTCACCCCCTGCCTGCCAGGCATGCAGGTGTAGGAACAGCCCTTGCCACAATTCTCAACGGCACCCAGCCCCTTCCCCTTTGGGGGAGGGCAATGCTGGCACATCTCAGGCTTCAAAGTCAGTATTGGGCTGTTTGAGACCTCAGGGGCCCCATTTAGATACAGCAAAGGGGATATTTGTCCTCTGCCAAACAGGATGATGCAGGATGTGCAAAAAGACAAGGCACATCCAAGGCCTGCTTTGGTTGTTCCTCACTTGCTTTGGCTCAGGAACGAGAGGAGAACTGAGTACATCACCACATTCACCCTGCAAGCCCTTCTCAGGTCAGGTTTATGAAGGCAAGACCAGGACTAACAAAAATGAGTCACAGACTTTCCTGATCATACTGGACAACATGAACTCAATCCCACTCTGAGGGCAGCCCAGCTGTGTGCCCTATCCAGAGTCAGGGACTGGGAAAGGAAGATCAGGATCACAGGGAATAACGAGGGGAGATCTCAAACCATGGGAGATTGGCTGCTTCATGTGCATTAACCACTAAGGAAATTTAAGTAAGGGTACAGATACAGCCCTAATTTTGCATTACAAGAATACCTCTTTTCCTTCCTCTCCTCCACCACAAACTATTGTTAATCCAGGTGACCTCTTCCTCCTCCCATTCCCCAAACAAGAGAAAATGGCAAATTCTAGGAAAACAGAGCTATAAAATGGAAAGTATCCTTTCAAAGCAGTGTTTCACTTTCCAGACAGAAGTGTAAGTATCCTGGACCAAGCTGAGTTTAAAATCATGCTTTTCCAAGTCAAAATGGCCATTTGCAAAGGAGAAGTGTTTTGAAGCAGTTTAACTTTGTGAAGAGAATGACAGAGTTAAATATTTTGACACTATTACATCAAAACTTCTTATTCCCTGGAAACAGGTTATTTTGACTTTTTAATCTTCACCAGGAAACAAAAATTTCAAAAACCCAACACAATGTTGACGCATCCAAATTTCCTTCAGGCTGGCAGGTCTATTTTCTAACCACCCCTTCTTAAATGAAGACGGAAATATTAAGCTTCAGCTCATATTTCTCCAGGCTTATTTTCTTTAGCTCCCATCTTTAAAAACTGGAGACCATAAATAGCCTGGGTTTTTTCCTCCAGACTGCAACACAGACTTTTAAACCAAACATTTGCAATCATCACAGCTGTAATAAGTACAACGTTTCTTCAAAGGGATTACATTGAACTGTGGTTTTCAGTATTGCCTCGTTGTCTGTTGTGAAATCTCCTCATCATAAATTAATTTGATTCTATTATCTTTCTGATACAATCTGCTTTCTGACAGATCAGTTTTAATCTTGGTTGATTCCTGTTTCTTATTGACAGCTCGGAGCACTGTTGAAGAGATGCAAGTTATTAATGTTGACAGGGTTTGTAAAGGAATATCTTTTATCCAGCAACATATCCTTTGTAATGTTTTTATTCCCCCTTCTCTGGCTACTTTAAGAGGCTAAACAGAAAATCAAACAAGCCATACAGCTTGACTTTCCTGGAAGCCTTTCCAGTTCTTTCTGGAACCTCTTTCTACATCCACTGAGGATGTTATGGTATAACGTGTTATTCATATTGGACAAAACTACTAAAACAATAACATACTGAAGGTTAAGCACAGTGCAATCCAGTTGGAAATCCAAACTGGATCAAACAACTTAAAAGAATTCCATATTTTTACAAAATTATGTAAGTCTACAATGCCAACCAACAAGAGAAACAAGGAGGAAAATTAGCAATGTGCTACCCAAGCTTGAGATAATACCTCCCCATGCACCACCAAACAGGACAGAAAAGAAACAAAGAGATTTGACCCATTGAGTCAGAGGTACTTGGCTGGCTCACTGGAAATTAGGCTCCTATCTGCCTTCTGTAGTCCTGATCCCTAGGACCAAGTAAGGGAACATGAACCTCCTCTATCCTGGTTTACCAACTATCCTCAAAACACCCTTCCATTTCACACATGATTCATTTAGCCTTAAATGCCTGTTAAATATTTTCTTACAAACATTATAACTGCGCAAGGAACACAAGAGAAGAATTAAACTGTCACACCTCTCCCTTTGCACCTTCTCTGCTGGAGCAAATAAATTCCAGGCACCAAAACTTCAGCAGCAGTGACTGCAACTATACCAGGGACAACAGACAAAACACCTCTAAATCGGTGTAATTCTCTATTCAGGTTCCCCTGCAAAAGTGTTTTACAGCCACCCTGGGTTCACACTGCACGAGATACCAGGATTTACAATTGGGATTTAAGCAAATCTGTAACTCCTAATGAATGGGAAAAGGCTCTGTGTGCAGCGAGCGTGACCCCCAGCAGCCTCCTCTTGGTTTCCTATCTCTCTTTTCCAAGTGTATTGTGCTGATGCTGCCACAGGCAGCAGAGGGACCAGGTGCCCGGGACTGGCCCAAATCATCCCATCCCAGGATAGAGCAGGAACTATTCTTGCATACAGGAGGGGGTGGGGGGGGAAACAAAACTTGACAGTCCCAGTTTCCACCCTGAGCTTGGTATTTTCCCACTGGTCTCTTGGAAGCTGCACCACTGGGAATGCATCTCCCAGCAGCATGGTAGGAGAGGATCCTGCCTCGCTCAAAGGAATTCACAGACACAGTCTGACATGTCCCTACACTGACATGTAGAATGTTTTCCCTAGATCTCTAGGTTTACTTTGACCAGCTTCCACGTTCCTCTTTTTCCTCCAAAGTGACCAGTCCCTATTTCTTGGTATCTTTAGCAGTGGGCTCTCACAGCTCAGCCGGCCTGCCTTCCAGTAAAATTAATAGTACCTTTCCCCAATTATCTGGAGCCCTTGAGAGCCCCCTGTTATTACTGGAGTGTTTTTCATTAGCTGTGCTGGTTCAAGGCTGCAAGAGGATGGAGCTCAGCACAGGAGTCAAACTGTTCTGGACAGAATGAACTAGAAACCTCGTAACACAATTAGAAGTACCCACAGGGTAACATATAACTTTACTGTAGAGCCCTGAAATAACATGGCTAGCTAATGAAATAAAATAAACTTTGTTTTAATTAAAATTAAAAACATTTTATCTCTCTCATTTCAGTCTTAAAACAGGGGCAGTTCAAAAGTCACCATGGAACAAATGAAAAAAACATTTGCAAAGTGAGGGGCAGGGACGAGGGTAACATCACTGGGTTTGGAGTGAGCTGCACCACGAACCCCTGGCAGGATCTTTGTCTGAAAACAGCCTGCAAAAGATGTTTTTGAAACAGATTCCTAATGAAGACTTAAACCTAAAAAACACAGGAATGTTCTCATGGACCCACCCTACCTTCTAGATTCCAGCTGAGGAGAGGATATTCCCCCAAACCAGGAAGCAACTCAAGCAATGGGATATGAACTGCTCATGAACTGCTCAGTGGACACAAGTGTGACCCAAACACAAGGGATCCTGTTCTCTGCCTGGTAACACCCTGGTCCCTCAGGCTGGGAACAGCAGCTCTGCTCCCCGATGGGACTTTTGTTCCACTTTTTCTTCACCCATTGCAAACAACTTCCTAGCAGGTCTGACAGCACATGGCTTTGCTGCCACAGCCATGATCAAAAGCAAACTCTACCCCTGCTATTCTCATTTCTCCCGGCCCCTCCCTCTTGTAGCTGATTACTTCTTAACTGTTCTCCAAATCCTTGGAGGGGAATGAAGTTACTCTGCAAGAGGGACACCCCTGCTTTCCTCTCATTTTCCATGGTTATTCAGCACAGGAGTGAGCCCACCTGGAGATATCCTAGCTGAACATGGAGTGGTTTAGAAGCTTTATGCACTCAAAGGGAGAAAAGGGTAAAAATAATAATCAGCTCTCCTTTTTTTTACATATATATATATGTATATATATATATATATATGAACAGAAACTTTGGCAAAAGGTATTGGGTCAAAAAACATTTCATGCTTGCCCAGTTTGATGAACAATGGAGGTATGCAGAGACCTAGACTGTATCATCAGGGTCTGATGAAAACCAGAAATTACCCACAGGAACCAAATCCTCTTGGTTGAAATCCCAGTTTTCTGTCAGAAACTCTTCAACAGCTTTTCAACAGTTTCAGTGTAACCTTCTTTAAAACCAGTTTGGTACTTAGTCCTGCTGTAAATGAGATTTGAGGGATTTTCTGATCTCTTAATGCTCTGTCCACACGTATANNNAATGGAAAGGTTTATATGTATATATTAAATATATATATAGAGAGATATATTTCTGTCTTACTCTTGTCTCTGTCTCTTACTCTAAAATTCAGTGTAACCCCTGGACCATTTGTTCATTGACTCTAGTATTCCCTAACCATTTCTGCTTGGATTCAGTGAGCTGGGGAAGCAGATCACTACTAGTCTGGAAGTGATTTAGGGCAGGGCTGATGTGTTGGTTGGGTTTTTCCCGCTCACAGACTGGTCTCCCCCATCTGTTCCTGAGTCCGGTGGAAGCACAGGTAAATAATAAACCATACTACATCTTCATTCCCACTGCTTGTTAAGGGTCAACAACACTGGGGGTGCTCTGTGGGGAGCACTACAAGATGTTCAGAAGGCAGATAGAGCCTCAGCTCATTCAGAAATTCAGGTCCCTTGAAGTCCAAATTAAGCACCCAAGCCCTGATTTCACAGAAAGTGGGTCTGAAATCACCTGCCCAAGGCCAACGGCTGGCTCCTGCTTTGAGCTATATCTACCATTTCCCAAAGAAACCAGCAAGATCTGTATCTTGTTCTGGTCACCAAATGCAAAGCATGGAGAAAATAAAATCCCATACTGAAGAGGAAGTAACATCCAAAGCCAAGGAATATTAAATCAGTTGAAATAGCCTCCCTTGCTTACTGTGAGAGAGCTGTCTTACTCTGGAAGGGATCCAGTAGATGGGCAGCTTTCTTCTATCCAAAGTTTAATTAAATTCTTGACCTCAACCATTAGATTCAAGAGCCAAAACCTTGAAGTTACAGGGAAATCTGTCAGCAACCAGGCAGGACTGCGGCATGCAATTGTGGCGGGGACTCTGCCAGACTCAGCATTGCAGATGAATTTGCTCTTTTTATTAGATTTAATTGCCAGATGACCTGAGCTCCACAGCAAGCACAAGGCAATGAAGGACACTGCTGCAGTGGTCAATGCATCTGCTGCAAACCACAGCACAAGCAAAGCTCTTTAGGGCTCTTTGATGCTGTGGTTACATTGCTTTCTGATTAAAACCAGCTCAAGTTTGCTTACATGTGCTGTAATCACATCTAGAGACCTGCTTAGTGCAAAGTGTGCACTCTCCATGACAAATATTAGTTATCCATTAAAAGCAAACAGGCTTCCAAAGCCAGAGCAGGAAAGATTCAGGGAAGAGGTGTAAAAGGAAAAGAGCAGAGGAATAGGAACAAAAGTCTCAGAAGCAGACTCAGGATGTAGAGAAATAAGAAGTGATGTAAAAATAACACAGGAGGTCAATCACGAGTGATACAGTTCACTGTTCAAAACATGTATATCTTAAAAACAATCTGAACTTACTCAATCCAATAAAAGCACCAGTTCTCATTATACACTTACTACAGGGAAGTATTATTTCTGTGTTGGCTTACAAATTGTCTCCCTCTCTCTTTCTCAAACTCATCGCAATCTTAACTAATACAAGTAAATCTCTGCACATGAAATATGAGCCACTGGCAGCTCTCAGGCTTGCTTTTCATCCCAAGCCTAATGGGCAAAGCACTATGATTTCATTTCACAAGCTTTTCCAACTGAGCTCAGAGTCGATCATTTGCCAGAGTTTGACTCTTGCAAACAGCCTGCTGGAGCCACTGAACTCACAGGGTCAAATCCATCAATGGTGCAACCCCAGCTAACCTGAGACACTTCAGGCCAGAGACTGGTTTGTTCCAAAGCATTAAATGTCTCTTGAGACCTGTGATCACAGAACATTGTCATAACACTTAAGCAGCTATGGTATGTTAATTTAAAGTTGTCAAAATACTCATACAGCCGTGCCTGTGCTTCACTTGGATGCGCACGAGAGGCCATGAAGTCCATTTATAACATGGGGAATGTCCCCAGAGTGCTGCAGCTCCACGAGATAGTGGAGGGGCTGTTCTGCACAGAGGGACAGGCTTTCAGTAGAAACTCCTTGCCTCTCCACTACAAGGTTCTTGTTCCTTGAGCAGTGCTCAGGCACTCCTTTAAATGCCTAGACCAAAAAACCATGCATTTCCCATCTTAAGTAGCATTGGCACTTGGTGCTCCTCTCCAGAATGAGGGCTCTGGTAATTTAAAGAAATTGTAAAAACCCCTAATTCTCAAGCAAAACAGGCAAAAAGCCTATACAACTTGGTAGATAGCAGGGCTTCCCTACACCCAAGGGAAATGGAAAGATGTCACATGTATTCAGACACATTTGCTGCTGACTGGTTTCAAGTGTGGCAAAGATGAGGTACAAACACCTCCTGATAGAATTAAAGGCTGCCATAAAGAGGGGGGAAAGTCAGACCTCAGAGCAGTGGGGTCCCATGACTGAAATCAAGCCTGTGATTACACACAAGAGCTGGACCTCCAGTCAATTTCCCACCTCAAGAGTATTTTTCACCTATTGGAAATTTCTTCCTGCAACAAACATGGGGGAAGAGCCAAGGCTACAGGACAAGAGACATGCCAACCCTTGCCCACTCTGTGAGGGGGCCAACAAGTGGATCCTGGCTCCGTGGCATTCTCAAACACCAGTCTAGGAGCACTGTGGACATCCCATGGTGGAGAGCCCCAGGACCACTGCTGAGGGGACCAGAGCTCTGTGCTAGAACCCAGCGCGTATCAAACCTGGAGCATTGCCTTTTACACTCCGTCCAGGGGCAGAAGGACTTGGTGTTGTTGCCCTGCTCAACCCACTCCCGTACTCTTCAGGAAACCCTGAACAGCCCAAAGCAAGGCTTGCAAGAGAACCAGATCCCCGACTCCTACCTACTGGTGACTGCTCTGCTCCCAGGGGTGCCTTGCACAAAACCCCACACCTCTCCCAGCTCAGTAAAGTCTGGAGCCACCCCCACGCCCCATTTTCATGTCTCTACCGAAAGGCTTCTGGGAGCAATCACTTCCCACAGAAAACATAGGGAAAGCAGGAACTTTCTGTTAAAATTTTCATTTTTGACAAAGGCTTCAGTTTCCAAACAGGGGTTAAGGGACAGCAAGGGGGAAATGGGTTGTCAAAGAATTCTCATAGTGCTTTCTTTAAGTGCTTTGTTGGACCTGGATACGAAGAAATAAGAGAAAGGATAAAAAGCACGGACAACACGCTACAAAACGTATTAGAATCGTTTCAACCCTTGGCAAAAGCATTTTGGTTCCCATTGCTATTAATTATATATCATAAAATGTCAGAAAAAGCATTGTGGCTACAGCCTGTAAAACTAACATCATGTTACAACAAAATACTGTATTATTGCTTTCTGCTTAACTGCCCTCGAACAGCAAGATACAAGAAAGTGGAAATTTCCAGGAAATACATTAATTGGATTAGAAGGACGTGTTGGATTCCTCATCAGAGAAAAAGGCACTTTTATTGAGCAAAGATGATTATTAAAATTCAAGTCATGCAGCTCATACTCTAATCCAACAGGCAAGAACTTTCCATAGTTACTTACAGTACATTTTCATAGTATTAAGATGATACACAGTTCTTTTTAAGCCAATTATGCAGAACAAACAACATTATTTGGGTGGATCTAGGAAAGCAAATAATATTTGTTTCCAGAAGAGCTACACGGAGCACTTATTGACTATTCTGCTAGGTAGCTCTCTGGTTATTCACATTTCAGTGGAGCTGGCAGGAGCCAGCACAGAAGTAAGGCAGCCTGACTTGTGGCTAGGTCCCTGTTACGCTGAATAACGGCAGAAGGGAAAGTTAAGTCCAGAATAAAACCAATACAGGTTTTAAAAAGGCAGAAGCCCTAAATTATGTTGGTGTTTCCACTTCAGATGATCTCAGTCAAAAGATCAGTGTTACCTCCACCACATGTCCTGTTTTTTCTACAGTAACTGCAGTGGGTGTAAGCCCAGGAGAAGAGAGGAGGGACAGAGAGCACCTCACACCCTTTGGACTCAGTGATACCAAAACCAGCTCTGGATGCAAGTTGGAACTGCCCTAGGGGGGCTCTGATTTACAATTGTTCAGGGGCCTGGCAGCTCTGCCAACAGCAACTCAGGGATGATCACTAGAAGAAAGGGGATAAAATCCTAAGCACAGCAGGTCCTTCTTAGCTGCAGCTGTGCCATGAGCACCAGCAGGACCACAAAACAGGAGAAAAAAATATTCAACTTATCCTCAACTTTGGCACACCCAAGCTACCAATTTTTCTTGTTTCTCCCAGGTTATTTCACCTAAATTCCTAATCCTGTTCCTGAAACACCAGAAGAGAAAAAAGCAAAAGTAACTGGAATGCCCATTTTTACAAAGCTCTGCTGAACTTGGCAGTAGGCTCTGGATGTCCTCAGAGAGCTCAAAATTTAGGGTCTGAATCAATTCCTATTGGAGCTTTTCCATTCATTCAACAGCAGAGAAATTGGGATTGCCAGAAAGAAGACAGGCAGGGGAAGCAACTGTGCAGGAAAGATGACAGCCAGGATGCCTGCGTTGCTTTCTCATCTCCCTTCCCCAAACTCATAGCCCAACAAGCCCCTGCACCTCCCCACAACTGTCACCCCTTCGCCCCACCTTTGCAGACAGCATTAGGCCATTTTAGCTGCTGCAGCTCTTCCCAGAAAAATTTCACCCTTTTCAAAAGAGTTTCCTTCCCCATGATTCATGTGCTCACAGACCAGAGGTGAAGCCTGGGAAAGTCCAGCCCAGACGGGAACATTTTGGATAGGCATGAATATGTAAAAGCAGGGTGTGGAGACTGCACGGGCTTTGCCAAACCCAGGCTGCCCGGCTGCTAGAAAAACCTCTTCCCTTCCCTGGGATACTTGAGTAGAGCAGGGAGGTGGGAGGCAGCTAAGCATTAACAGCTTGTGCTGCAGGATCAGGGCCTCTGTCGAGGTCAAAGACGCTCTTCATTCCTGGAACATCCCCAGTCCCTGGCCTCCCTTGAAACCTGGGAACACAGCCACCTTTGCCCCACCTTCCCTGGCTGTGCCAGGCCCACGCTGGCCACCACCCAGATTTGGGGCCACTAATTCTCATTTTTGAAGTAAAAAAGGGGGAAAGGGAAGAAGAGAGGAACCAAGACAGGGAAAGGTCACCATGCCTTCGCCAAGGTGAAATGGCACATCAGTGGTGGAGCTGGCATTTGAGCACAGGAGCGCCTGTTTTCTACACCAGCGCTAAAACATCCAGACCACCCTGCTGCCTCCGAGACCACACCGCCTCTGTGAAATGTGTGGAAATTTGCAGGCATTTTCCCTGATTTTTACAGGGATTTTTTGTTGTTGTTGTTCCGCACTTGGCTCACAGCTGTTTGCCAAAATCAAATTGCTGAGGTGTTTCTGTCTCTTTAAAACTTCATGAACAGACACTTGGACAAAACCCATCAGTGAATCACAGCTGGGGGGGAGGGGGGGGTGGGGATTTGATTTAGGCATGGCAAGCTAAAAGCAAGAAACCCAAAGTGAGGTCCAGCCCAGTCCCTCTGCCACTCCAGGCTGTTCACAGCGCACAATCTCCCTGGCATCACCCACACCTCCTTCACTTGCTGTGAAAGGTGCTGCTATCTGGAGAATCAGACTGCTCTTTGATTCCTCCAAACAAATTAAGCGCCATTTTCTGCAATAACTGTTTTACTCCATACTTCCAAAGGAAAATAACTAAGAAAATATTCAGGTGGCTTCCTGCTCCAGTGCTACCAGGCTCTGCTGCAGCTTGCCATCCATATTTCTGGAGGATGATGACAATTTGCTCAGTTAAGCATCTGCACCTCACCATATTTCCCCAGCTTGTCACCACTTTGCTCTGCTTGTGAGACACGCAGAGCCCCAGCATCTTGAAAGCCAGACAGAATCCTCTCCTGTCCCTTCCCAGCACTCATTCCTGATGGATGTGCCACAGATAAGACTTCATTCCTGCCCTCAAGGTCGCTGCCAAACCCAGACCCTTCCCCTGGACCATGCACCTCCCTACAGACCAAGCCCCAGGCACATCAGGTGTATCAGAGGAACAGGGAGAGATATCCAAGGCTTACCCCAGGCAGAGGCAATGCTGCAAGCAAAGCACATGGAGATGATCTGACTATTCTTTCCTCCTTAAAAAAAACCAGTGTAAGACACCGACACATCTGCAACCAAACCACATTCTGCAACTTGCCACCAAGGTTCTGAACAGCAAACAAAAGGTTACACAAACAAACCCCAAGCAATGTCTCAGGCTTGACAGATGCAANCACTCAGAAAGGCAAAAAACAAAAAAAAAAAAAAAAAAAAAAAAAAAAGAAAAAAAAAGCTTTTAGCCAGTAACATTTCTCCTTACCCAGCTGTAGGTTCATATTTTTAATGTCAGATTGCAAAAATAATATAAAGGGGGGGGAGAAGACAAAAAAAAGCAAACATTTAGCTCACAACTGGATGGGAAATGAACTGGAAGCTCACATTTGTGTATATTTTTCCCTGGCGAAGAGAAGCCAGCTGGTATGTTGGAAGGTCCTGAAAACCTGTCCTGACATCAGCAGAAGTGTGAGCAGCAATACCTCTCCCGTGCTGGCTCATGCATTTTCTCCTATCTCACTTCATCTCTCACTAAGCTCGAGCGAGCCCACACTACTGCAGATTTATCGCCATCTGAAAAACATTAAATATCTCAGGGTTTCAAATATTTGCAGACAGCTGAAGAAGTGGCTGTGATGGAACTGTCTCTTTCTGGCATAAAGCTATCAATTTTCCATGAAAGTTGAGGCCTGGATTTTTTTTTTTTTTTACTTTATTTTTTTACCCCTGGTAAAACACTGTAACAAATGACTTACTCCCCTTTTAGCGAGGAAAGCGGACAGTCATTATTACCAAATGTGTGCACACACAAGTAACTAAGGGAAAATAAATCCCATTTGAAGGTTAATTAACTAAGGCAGGGTCACAGCTTGACAATCTGCCCTCAGCAAAGGGGAAGCACAACATCGGAGGGTCTATGAAGCAGAGCCATAATGAATTGTGACTTGAGGCTTGTCTATACAGGGAAATTACCGTGCAGCCAGCTCGAAGCTGGATTTATAGTGCTCGCTCCACATTTATAGCATTAGACCCTTTGTGCAGACTAATTAGGAGCTAGTTTACCTCATTTACCTTCTGACAAATGCTACTTTGCACAGAAGCCCAGAAAAGCAAATTGAGCCCCATCAACTCCTTGGTTTCCAGCCTCACTGCTGGCTTTGCTCAGTGAGTAGCAAGTCCAGGCTGGGGAGTGAGAAAGGGGTGAGGACAGACATGTTCAGCCCCCAGAATGTGAGTGAGAGCTTGGGCTTGAGCTCAATACCCTTCCATGCCCCCAGGTTTGCACACAAACAAGCTTGCAACAATAGTCACATCCATCCTTGTAAAACAGCTGAAGGTGAAGCACTGGAGGAGTCAGGGTACGTTTGTCATCTCAGCATCTCATTCAATCCACTCCTCACTCCATCTCTGCCTGAGCTGTGGTGCCTCTCACAGCCTCCTGTGCCCAATGGATCAGGAAAAGCCACAGAGGTTTAGCCCTGGAGGCTGCAGGGAGTCCGAGCAATGCCTCTGAGGAGAGCCACACTTCCAAGTGCAAGGCACAAAGGAGTTCTGGTGGAGCAGGCCAGGGCTGAAACCAACCTAGATTTCTTCCAGGCAAGTTTCTGAGAACAACCAACTGGCTCACTTTCACTCTGCCTGGCTTCTTGGCCTTTTTTTAGAGCACCAAGCCAACCCCAGGCCACCACAGTGCTGAACAAACACACCCACCACAGAGGTTTTGCACAGGTCATTCTGCGTGCACCCCTCTGCTATGCACCAAGCACAGAGGCAGCATGGAGTCAGTGTGCTGCACAGGGGGGCTGTACCAGGCACCAGCTGGCACAGGGAAGAAGGGCAGAGCTGGCATGGGCAGCATCAGGCCAGGAAAGGTGACAGGATCAGGCTCCCACACACTGATTGACAGCTACAGTCAAGTCCTTTAAGGTTGCTTCACAGATGCAGGGTCACACATGTGAAGGTAGTCAAGACACTAGGTGCCAAAAAGCACTGGGGAAGGTCAAATATGCCATCAACAGTTAAAAATAAACACACTTCTTTTGGCATTTTGGCCTTTTGAGGCACCATACAGACAGGGATGTTAACAGATGTCAGGAGGAGGAGGCGTGGGAAGAGCTGTCATGTGGGACCCTACAGAGACCTCAAAGTCAGTTCACCTCCCTGTGCTGCTGTTTCCATGCACAAACAGAAGACAACGTCCTCTGGGGAAGTATTTTCTAAGTCTTAAGGGGGGGCAGAGCTCTGATAAGAAGGAACTCAAGCCATGGGTTTTGAGGTGAAACCTGGCTGCTTTCACACCTCGTTTCCCCCATACCAAAGAGGATGGGCAAGGTTTAGGGGTAACCTCAACCTTTCTGTCCAACTGTGTCTCCAACACAGTGAAACAGGGCAGCCAGTGGGGGACACACCATATGGTGGGCTAAAAGCTCCCCCTTTTGGGGAGATCCCTTTGGAGACAGCTCCAGCACAGGGAGGAGGTGTCTGCCAGACACATTTCCGTGCTAAAACTAGAGATAAGAGCAGAAATTACTGCCTATCTCTCATCTGCTGTGGCAATAATGAAAGGGGTTCACTATGAACATTCGCTCCCGCTGCTCCCCGTGGGGCTTGGAAGTCCACCATCTCCTGTCTGCAGCAAGTTTTTCATTTGTCGCTTTATCTCATTTTTCTTTTCCTGCTTACTAACTGCAGGTTTCACAAAACTTCTGAGAGAGCTGCTTTACTGAAAAGGAAATGCTTAAAGCCAGCTTGACTACAAGGTGAGCCCTGCTGAAGGCTCAAGTCAGCTGGTGAAAAGACTGTCTTTTCCCCAGTAGTCCAAAACCCAAAGGATGTGGAGATAAAACCATCAGAGAAACTGCTGAAATGAGAAACAGGCACACAGGCCACCAAAAGACAGAGCAAACCCCAAGAGGCACCATCTAAGCAAAACCATATGGCAATCTCAGCCGAGCCATCAAGAGATGGATTCTTTTCCTACACGGCGCCTGCCTGTGTGCTCTCCAAGCGCCTCATTGCAGTCCCTTCCAGCATGGAAGCATCCCAAGTGACCTGCCCAAAGCAGTAACACCAAGCTAAAATCTCCTGCATTACCCTTTTCTTTCCCTGTCCTCTATCTTGCTTCTGTTTCCCTCCCCCCAGCTCTTTTTTCCTTTCCATGCATAAATATTCTTTTACTATTCACTCCTAACCCACCATCATCTAAGACTCTTTACTTTCACCTACTGGATATTGGGAAAAATTTCTTCAGTGGAAGGGTGGTCAAGCATAAAGACAGGCTGCCCAGAGAAGTGGTGGAATCACTGTTCCTGGAAGTGTTCAAAAAACACACAGATCTTCAGGGACATGGTGTAGTGGTGAACCTGGCAGTGTTATGTTAAAGGTTGGACTCTATGACCTTGAAGGTCTTTTCCAGCCTTGATGATTCTATCATTCTCAATCCAAGCACCGGAGAATCAAGCATCTCACAAGCTTCCACAACGCTGGCGTCACACTACCAGCACTGGCCAGCTCATGGGAAACCAGCTAAAAGACGCTGCTCCATCATGGCCCATCAGATGAGCTCTTTCACAAGAAACTGAGGGGAAGGAAAAACACCAGTGAAAAGGGGATTTAAAAAAAAAAAAAAATCTGTGCATATGAAGTTTTATTTCCAATGGTCTGTTCCAAAGTAGAGATTCACATTCACTGCTGGATGTACAGATGGCATGCCCATGAAAATATAGATGGCCCCTTCTCTATGAAAAACAGCCTGGGGAATAAAATAGGTATAAAGCTACATAGTACATACACTGCAGGCTGGTCCTATGAAGTCACAGCCCACCGATGTGTGCATACTGTCATATATTTACCTAATAAAATATAAATAATATTTTATGTAGGAGTCAGTTTATGAGGCCGTGTGTATGCAGAAATGGGAGGACCTGTTATACAGGAGAGAGGGAAGGTTAAAAGACCTGTGTTGTCACACTGATTTACAGGCTGATTTAACTGGTATTTAAATATGATTATTTTGGGGGATGTGGGTGGTCATTCACCAGGGAATGCCAATATCATTATTTAAGGGGTTTTCATTTATTTCTTGGGCTCACGTAGTTGTATGAAATCTAAATACGTGAAACTGCCAAAAACTCCAAACATCCATTCAGGTACATTTGTATGGCGCCTTTACCCAAAACACCACAAAAAACAGGTAAGAACCTTTATTCCTCAGCCTCCAAGAACAAGGCTGTAACATCCATTACACAGACAAACCCTCTGGGGACAGAATATGTTTAGCAGCCTCCTCCAGCACAAGGAGGAAGGTGGCTTTCACCAATGCTGCCCTGACCATGAGGCTCCTCTCCCTCATACCCTCACCCACCTCATATTTCTATGCTGTGCACGCTCATATAGTCTTATTCTTATTTTAAGAACATGAATATATACATCTGAAAACCCAAACCATTAAAAAGTAGTTGGCTCAGACTTTTACTGGAACACGTGCACAAATATGTTGTTTGGATATTTTTACGGCCATTAACTTTTCCATATATAACCCAGACCTCCCATTAGGTGTTGTGAACTGGATCGCCTCTTTACTTGCCAAGTTATATTTCAATTAAATTAAAGTCACCTTTGGTCCTAATGAACCCCCGTTGTTTGCCTAATGCCATGATTAATTCCAGCTGCAAGAAATGGTATAAGCCGGGGTGGGTACATGGTTGAAGACTCCGATTCTCCTCCAAGATTTATGGGTGCTAGAGAAGGCTCCATAACTCATGTTGCTGAGTTTATAACTTTTCAGGCAGTAAACAGAAGCCTCTGCCACAACAGGCCTCCAACTGGTGGATTCACCCTTAATTTGTTCCTGCAGTAGGAACTTGACACAATTCTTTGGGCATGGATAAACTCCTTTTTTTCCCCCCGAAGCTCGGCAGAAAGGGAGGCACCCCAGACCTTGAACAGACATTTGGTGACAGACACCCTCACCTGCAGAGCCAGGAGGGACTGAAGCCTGTCTTCTCCATCCACACCCTCCAGAAGTGAAGGGCTCC
Organism: Machaerirhynchus nigripectus; assembly: GCA_013397975.1. Lineage (NCBI taxonomy): Eukaryota > Metazoa > Chordata > Aves > Passeriformes > Dicruridae > Machaerirhynchus > Machaerirhynchus nigripectus. The sequence goes on along the minus strand of VZRQ01006440.1, from coordinate 34,599 downwards.
CTCAAACCACGTTACCATGCCAGACTCACAGAGCCCAGAAGAGAAAAGCAAGCAGGGACCAGATTTTGTCCTGCGGTCTGAGAAGTGCTGAGCTCTGGTTCTAGGCTAAACATTTATTTTGGATCCAAAACTAGTTATGCAATGACTAGTTAACATGGAGGAGTAGTATTGGAAGTAGAAGCCACAGGCCATCAAAACCCCGGGTCTCTCACATACAGCTCCAGCCCTAAGATGCTCAGAAGGAAGAGGACAGCTCTCAACACCCTCGCTCAGTGCCAGTACAGTGATCTTAGGCACACCTGGAGCACATCTACTGGTCCTTCAGGAGATGCAGACACGGGAGACTCAGCTGTGAGCCAAAACCTTCCCTTGGGATGAGGTCTCAGCTTTACCAAAAAGGGGCTCCCTCAGTACTGTAGCAGAACCCAGACTTTAGGCACCCCAGCAATTAAAAGCAAAGGTCCATTCAAGTGCAGAACCTCTTTCTGAACAATTTCCTATGCAGTAAAGGTTTGCATGATCCATAGCCACGGATGAGCTTCTCCTTCATCACCGTATCTAACTGCCTTTGATCCCACTTGCACTTACACTCATCATGGCACCAAGTGGCAGGATCCCACCACCTCACTGCCTCTGGTGCAGCAAAGGCAGCTGCCTGCCAGGCACAGCACAGTGCTGGAGGAGTTGTGCCAGCTCTGGTCACAGCCGCTAAACTCCCACTGTACCATGAGATCCCAAGGAGAGCATCATAGTGATCTGCAAAGCCCTTGAGTTCTTTTATTTTACAGGTGAACTTACTCTTGGCCAGTCCCTTCTTCACTCCCTTCCCCTCCTCCCGTCTGTATTAAGGCCATAGAAGTTGCTTGAGTATTCAAAAACATACAAGGTTATCAGTCCTTTTATTAGTGCCAGTGGCAATCTGATACCGTGTCGCAGCCTGGCCACTTGCTTCACACCTCCCCAGCCAGCATAAGCCTTCCTTATCCATAGTTGCAGAGACTTCCAGAAAAGAGGGAGAACTCAGCAAGTCTGATGCCACAAACTCAGAAAATAAAGTACTGGTTGGACTGTTCAGAGGTGGAATAGGATAAGAACAGATGGGATATCTCAGCTATATGAAAATTTCTGCCTTCTCCTCAAAGACATCATCATTACAGAGAAAAAAAAAAAGTGTTCTGTTGCCAGAACCCTGCTTTAGGTTTGTATCTGTGTAAGATAAGACCTGTTGCTTACATCCAAGGCAATCCTTCCCTGGCAATCAGCCTACAGGATCAAGTCTTAGGAGAATTATCACCTGTTTAAAGCCAGGTATATCAGGAGTAGCTCGATCTAGATGGATTTCAAGACAGACATGAGAATAAGGGATATGATTTCAGAGGGGCCAAGGTAGCAGAGGCAAATATCCCCAAGCCCAGGGTTCAGAACTGTCTTACTCCATACAGCAGCTCAATACAAATCACAGCCTGAGCACAACATTACCATATTCAGTTCCCATGACTTCTCTGGCACCCACCTCACCTAGACCAGCACTGCACTTGAGCAAAAGTGAAAAGGCAGAGCCAAACCATGTTACACAACTCCACAAAGAAATGCAGAGGTTCAATATGCTTCAGACAAACCCAAGAATAACCATTACACTGTGGAAAGTATTTGCCACTAAAGCATTTTTCATTAAAAGTGGCATTTCTGAGAGTTTTATCCTGCTGAAAAGCAATACCAGCCTCACATCAGAAAGTCTTTAAGAAAAATTTCCATTGCTATAATTAACTTCTCTGTTGAGATTGTATTGTTCCTCTTTCACAGAAAAATCTCAGCGAAATTTCCATGGTTTAGAGGCAGCCAAAAAGGTGTCCTATTCCATTTTTCAGGAAAAACTTGTGGCCACAAGGCATCTAGGAGAACTTCAAGTTATACATGGGGTGCAGAGCAAACACAGGGCAAACATCCACTGCCCTGAAACCCAAATGAAAGGCCTAGCTCATTCTGTGACACTGGAGCAGCTACAAAGTCCTATCTGTTGGCCAGCAGTTGCCACAGGACCACAGAAGAGTCAGAAATAATGCAAGATCCAGGCTTGTACAGCACATTCCTTCTCCCAATACACCTTTTCTTACAAGCGTTATTATTGACTTGCAAAATATGTGAAGAGCCTACAGAATGAAGACAAAACCTTAGACAAGGAATCTAAAAGGAAACCCAGGCAGCTCAAGCAAACTGTACCCCCCACTGCAGCCAGCTTCTCACCCAGCTTGGCTTCAACCCTGCCTGTACTCCAGCAGTCAGAGACCCTCATACATGAACTGGTATTAGTCCCAGCAAGACCAAATTCACTTTTTCCAGACAGGAACAGCCTTGAATGAGGCCCTGTAATTCCCCTGATCTCTGGTTTTGGGTTGCTAACACACGCAGATTAATAGACCAGCCACTACAGGAACCTGCCCCACACGTTACTGCAAAGTCTTCTGGCTTGTGTGTTGCATTTCAGAGATGTGGAGAGGCAGGCAAGACCCTTTGAGGCAACATCTAGAACAGAATTTAACCCAGTTACCTCTGCACTGAGCCCACTAACTTCCAGATTTCTCTGTGCAACTTGCTCCTCACTACTCAAATAAAATAGGAACATGCTTTAATTCTGCTTTGAACATACATCTAGTAATCAGGTGCTGTTTCTATTCACACACCCCCAAAGGAAATTAATAATTACATTTTCTCCTGGCAATAGCTGTCCACATACTGAAAAAGTAATATGAATTTCGTCTTTCTGATTTGAGAATATTTAACTTCCCTCTCTTAACCTCAAGAGCTAACTCCAAAGATACCAGTACACTGATTGTTGATTTCTCCATCAAAAGGTCAAAGCCATTCTCCCACTTTTTATACCCCTTGAAAAGTCTTTACTGAACTTAAAAAAATAAAGCTGCTGTGAACTGAGTAAGGAGAGGGCAGAAACAAAGGAGAGAAAGAAAGAAAAGCTAGTTTATGTCCATCAAGACAAGGGAAGCAAAAACTGTTCAACTGTCCCACAAACATGGAAATATGATCAGCAAAACCCCACAAAGAGCTCAGAACCAGATACATCTTATGCACGCTGCTGCCCAGAGAATCATTAGGAGACCAGGGAAATGAGAATGCATTTTTGGAAAAAAACACATGGCAGTAAAGGTTGCAACAATGATTACACTGGACTCATTTCTCACAAAAGCCTTGTTTTCCTTTGTTACAGAATTTCCTTACATTTCAGGAAAAGGATCAGAAAGAGCCTTGCTGTTTAAGCTGCACACTTCCAGGGTACAATCTGGAGTTCATATGTCAGAGAGAGCAGGTTAAGAGATGGTGAAGCAGCTGATCCCATTCCCAGCAGAGGACATCCTGCCCAAGTACAAGGCATCATCTCAGCTCTCCTGCTCCAAAGCCAAGTGCATCAGTTTGGTGCTCAAACCCCCTCCCCCCCACCCAGACCCCACAATACCTGATCTGCCGCTGCCTTCCAGCATCCAAGCAAACCCAAGTAGTGGCCATTTTTGTGGGTGCTGGTTTCCAGGACCTGAAGCTGATGTTGCCAGATACAGGGATTCCCTTTATGAAAGCCACATCCTGTTTTGCCACTGAATCTTGGCTCAGGAAAGCTATCTATAACACATCTGCCCTCACTCTGCCACTTAAATACCACTGACAAGTACAATTAACACCAGGTCAAACATACCACTCCACATTTTAGAGACTCTGGTTTCAGCTGTTGTGATGAAGCTCTTTGATTATGCCAATGACTGGCAACAAACACCAGGACATAAAGCAGGGTCAAGAAATATCTGCAGGACTTTTTCCCCCCAGTCAATGAGGATTTTAGTCTGTGTTTTACTTACTAACTGAAGGAAAAGGGATTTGTTAGGATTACTGTCTCCGTACGAATATGAAACCTGCTAACATATAAATTCCTATTTTATATATAGAACATGTATTATACAGGGTTAAATGATACCCCGAACCATCCAAAAACTCAACATAAATTTGAACAGACTTATCTTGACCCTCAGACATTCAAGGAGGCAAGTCACCCAGGGGAAAACCAAAACAAAAAACCCAAAAAAACAACAGAAACAATATCATTCCCAAATTTCTTCCAGGCCTGCTACAGTCCCACTGATGCATCTTCACTTCTTGTCAAACAAAAAGCCCAATGCCTTGTCCAGAGACTCAGATGAACAACTGAGTCAGGATGTTCCAGCATACCTCAGCAGAACATGAAGCTAACAGGAGGAGCAGAGGTATTCCCCAACTCTTAGTAGCTTCAGTTTGAAACTGATTTTGTTGTTGTGCCATTGGACACTGCTCAGTCCCTGGACTTGGTTTCACGTGCAAGGAACACCCTGTGAAGGCTCTGGGTGGAACTGCCTGGACAGGCACTTTCGATGAGCACAGCTTCTGCTCTACTTGTGGTTTAACCCATCCAGAAGGAAGAATTCCCAGAAATCCCAGATGCTGCAAAAATCCTTCCCCAAGAGGAAAAGAAATAATTTGAACATGGTTGCACAGAGCCAAAAGACCTGGTTTGTTGGACTGGTATTTGGTTACACTCCCAGCTGCACCTGATCCCCTTCACTGCTCACTCACCATCCCACAAGGAACACCTGTAGCAAATCACCCACTTGTCCTAAAATGGCATATCTGGATAAGAAAAACTGAAAAATGAGACTTCAAAAGCAGGTTCACATCCTATGAAATGCTCCTTCTGCTGCTCTGGATCATTGCAAGCAAATCACAGACTCGCATGTGTGGCTGGGTCCGTTTGTTCATTGTTAAACCTCAGATTCTGCAGGTGGCCTTCTCCCATCCCACCAGCCTGCACTACTACGTGGGACAGCTGACAACACAAATACATCCAGCCCCTTATCTTCAGAAGGCTTCCAAAGACTGCTCTTAAAAGGTCTGCACAATGTAGAAAAAGAACATTTCTTTGCAGCAAAAAAAAAAGTTCCACATTCCCAGCAGATTTTGTTTACAAAACATACTTCAAATCAATTTTTAAACCTTTCCTTTGACAACATAAATCAAAGTAACAGCCACCCATGTCACATCTCAGTCCTCAAACCTAGAAGAGGATCCCTACTCATCAGACAGGGACAAAGTTGCCCCAAGCAGCACCAAAAAGAACTTTGCCAGAATGAATTTTTGGAACACAAAGGAGAATTGTGAATAGATATGAATGGGATAACACTGCAAGGTGCTCCACGTGGGTACGACAAAGCAATAGCGATAAACACATGACAACAATCAGCTTCACCTTTAAACTCATCTCCCCAAGAAAAGCAAATAGTTCTTACCTGTGAGCCCATGGCAGATGGTGATGCACAAGGTCATGAGGATGAGGTGGCTGCATAGCTGGTGGAGCTTCTTCCCGTGCAATAAATCTCATCCTTACCTTACAATCCAGGTGAAGCAGCCAGGCACTGCTGTCCTGATGGACCACCAATCCCAGCTGCTGGCACATCAGGGAACCTGGGCAGAAGGCAAAACACAGAACCATCATGAATGGCCAAAGTGCTCCTCTCCCTCCATACCCCAACCATCCAACTCCATCTGTCAAGAACATCTTCCTAAAGCAAATCCTGGTGGATAAATGGAGCATGGACTGCTCTGCGAATGGAGGCTCAAAAGCTGCAGGCAACATCCCACTGCAAATGGGTAGAAGAATCCAGGGCAGATCCTTCCATTCCTGAAATGACATCCCAGGTGGAGTCACCTCCTGGAGATGGAGGCTGACACTTCAGTCAGACCAAGTTAGCTAACACTTTTCACCTGGGATACTCATAGCTAAGCCCAAAATGGATTTGCTGGCAGTGTTCACCCCTTGCTGTCATATTGCTGGCACCTGGCCATACCCCTGAGCAACAAAGCAGACAAAAGCACAGAGAAAATTATGGGATGAACTCTTGGAGCAGCCATAGGCTCATCTAGAGTTTCAGACCCTTCATTTGCAAAGCAGTTCTGGCTGACACTATGGCAACTGGGCCACAAGAGTCTTTCTTCTCCAAGAGGAGAGACAAATTAGCCCCATTCCCAATGCTTATTTTTTCATGCTCAGCACTAAAAGCTTTTTCCAGACTACAATTATTCCATCATTGACTTACAGCACAGGCAGGTTTGGAGGATCATCAGAAAAAAAAGGAATGTCTCTTCAGCAGCATCTCTCAACTGCTCTGCCTTAAAAAAAAAAATATATACACAGATGTCAGAGTTTTCAGAAGATAACAAAAGGACTTCTAAGCATTCAAGATGACTGCAATTTAAAATCCTTCAGTTAAACTACAGATATTTTGCCAAAGTTTATTTTAAAAAGTGAAAGGCTCATTCCACCACAATACAACCCTTTCCATCCCATGTACTTCAAGAAGAAACAATGACTGTTCTCTAAAAATGCTTTAGAAATACTTTTATCAAAAGAGACTAGGGAAGAGGGACTAATCTTTTTAAATCACTATTTTCTCCTCTCACAGCTCTTTTACCTTTCCCCTACCATTTTAGTATATGAAAAGAGGAAACGCCACTTAAACACAAAGTTCAGCTCATGCTTTTTAATTCCATTAAAAATAGATTCAGAAAGCGAGTAAAACACTTCTTTCCTCAGGAAAAAAACATCAAGTTTTTAGAAAAAAAAATTAAAAACACCTTCAATAAACTTCCCTTACTGAGTTTTAACCTGGTGCTCTCTCCAATTAGGGCTACACACTTAAAGTCCTTCTAACAGAGGCATAACAAACCAATATTAAGCTCGTTTATTGTTACTTGCTGGCTCAAAAAGTTCTGCTTTCCAGCTAAAATACCAACCTGCAGTCACAGCCTCGGAAAGAGCTACATCCGAGGTCAGAATCCCTAATCCCAAAGCCTCCTTTAATTTTACAATCAACAAATCCATCCCTGGTGAATTGCAGCGGGATTATTTTCCAAGCATCAGAGATTGCCTGCCTAGCTGGAGGACGAGCAGAAAAAAACTTGCACAAGGTTTGCTGGCAACCTAAATGTCCTATTCCCCCTCTCCAAGCAGGGCACACACCTCCATCCTCCCCCCAGCTCAGCACCTTCTGCTGCACAGCTGAGAGTGCTGTGGGAAGAGGGGTTTCCATTCGAGAGGTGTCTTGGGGTGGGCTTGTTGTCACTGGGCGGGTCCTGTTGTTAAGGGGAGGGGCCTGCTCATAGAATTTTAGAATCCTGGCGTCCTGGAATCCTAGAGTCACAGAATCACAGAATGGTTTGAGTTGGAAGGGCCCCTAAAGATCACCTAGTTCCAACCCCCTGCCACGGCTGGGGACAGCTTCCACTATTCCAGGTTGCTCCAAGCCCTGTCCAGCCTGGCCTTGAACACTGCCAGGAATGGGGAACCCACAGTTTCTTTGGGCAGCCTGTGCCAGGGTCTCACCAGCCTCACAACAAAGAATCTCTTCCCGATGTCTAAGCTAAATCTCTTCTGTTCTAGTTTAAAACCATTCCCGCTTGCCCTGTCACTACTTGCCTGTGCAAAAAGTCACTTTTTATAAGCTCCCTTCAAGTACTGGGAGGCTGCAACGAGGTCTTCCTGAAGCCTTCTATTCTCCAGGCTGAACAACCCCATCTCTCTCGCCTGTCTCTATAGGAGAGCTGCCCCATCTCTCTGATCACCTTTGTGGCCTCCTTTGGACCCACTCCAGCAGGCCCAAGCCTTTCCTGTGCTGGGGGCCTCAGAGCTGGATGCAGTGCTTCAGGTGGGGCCTCACAAGGGTGGAGCAGAGGGGGACAATCCCCTCCCTTGACCTTCTGGGCACACTGCTTTGGATGCAGCCCAGGATTTGGTTGTTGTTCTGTGCTGTGTGTGTGTCCAGCCTTTCATCCGCTAGAACTCCCAAGTGCTTCTCCCCAGGGCTGCTCTGTGACGTCTCCCAGTCCATACCCGTGTCTGGGACTGCCCTGACTCAGGTGCAGCCCCTGGCACTTGGACTTGTTGAGCTTCATTAGTTTCCCCTGGACCCACTTCCCAAGTTTGTCCAGGTCCCCCTGGGTGATGTCCCATCCTTCAGGAGTGTCAACTGCCCCACTCAGCTTGGTGTCACCTGCCAACTTGCTAGGGTGCACTCGATCCTAAAGTCTGTGGGAGATGGAGACTGATGTCATTGATGGAGATATTAAAGAGTGCCAGTCCCACAACACAGCTCTGAGGGACAGCGCTTGTCACCAGCCTCCACCTGGACATAGAGCCACTGACTGCAGCTCTCTGGCGGCACCAATCCAGCCAGTTCCTTATCCACCAAATATCTCACCTTTCAAATCCATGTCTCTCCAATTTGGAGATAAGGATGTCGTGTGTTAAAGGCCAGTTGTTACAACGAAGGGCTAACACACACACACAGGATGGCCACCAAGCTGTGATAGATGGCATCAGGGGCATTGCTTCCCTGGCTCCAGAGCAGGGCTGTTTTGCAGGATTTGGGTTCTTTAAATGATCTTCCAGCACATGGCCCAAAGCGATGGCACTTACTGGCTCTGTGGAAGGGCACAGCCAGGCTGAATGCAGCAGGATTCCACAGTGCTCCACAGCAGTGCTTGGCCCTACGTGCTGCCTCCAAGATAGTGGGTGCCTGGGTTGGTTCCTTAGCCAGAATATTTGTCTCAGCAGCGTTCAGGGAAAAGAGGACTCCAAGCCAACTCCTACAACAATTAAAGCCTCCAGTATTATGCCCAGTAGAATCCACAGTGAAACTTCTGCCAAGCCTCATCCAAGTGCTGGCCTAGGAAAGCAAGAGAGAAATTCCCTTGGACAGTTTGCAAAAGCTCAGTTTTAGTTCCTGAGTGCTGCAGATCTATCAGAAGAGATAGGAAATGTCAAGCATACCTTGACTGGCTCTCCCCTCCACGCTGAGCTCCATCTCATGCTGGGTTTAAACTAGGTTGGCCATAAGCCTTTCGGATGTGAGCGTGGAATCTACTCCATGACAGCAGAAGCCCCAACAGGGCTTTGGTGGGTTCTGTGTGGTATTTCTGGGACTTTCCACCCAGAAGAAATCATTAAAAACTGTGCTTTTCTGCATCTGTGCTAAAACCTGGGAAACAGAGCATCTCTGTGGTGTTATAGGTGTAATAATTAATTATTTGTTAATATATTAGTTAATTATTCTATTACATATTTANTATTATTATATCATTATAATAATTAATAATTAATATAATAATTAATATAATTGATTATTATTTAGTTATTAAAGGGCTCTTCCTTCTCTGTCTCCAGAAGAAATGATCTGATACAGAGGTTGAAGGACCAAGAGATCCCCTTCAGCTCCTTTTCCCTGAGGTTGTGTTATATATCCCTGGGGGAACAGACCCTGAATTAAATCTTTTTAGTGTCCTGGC
>VZRQ01006440.1:9565-25170 GCA_013397975.1 Machaerirhynchus nigripectus | reverse complement strand
TCCAGGCAACTGCTGCATTCTTCTGAGAAAGCAGCATCTCCAGCCTGCTTTGCTCCTAGAAATACTTCAGTCAGACTGTGCATGAGTGGCAGAGATGTATCTGGATGTTCACAGATTAAATTACACAAACCGGTGCCATAGCTTAAGGTAAAGTCTGTTTTCACTATGGTGAGGTGAAATGAAAAGCTTTATTTACTTGCAAAGCAGATATCTATTAGCAATATATATATATATATATAGTTCCTTGTCCTGAATGGTAGAAAAAGTCACTTTGCTCCACAGATCCCCGGTAAGTATTGTGTCTCTCTGAAAACCGTGCCCAGACTAAGTCAGTTAGAGCCAAGTGTTTCCCTTCTATGCAAATCAGGCTCTAACGAAGCCAGGAACAGCTCAGTGTTTCCAAAGACAGGACGCCAAGGATGCCTGTTGGCACTTGCCCTCTGAGTGATCTCAGAGCTGTGAGGATGCCACGGGAGCCGGGAGCCATGCGGAGTGGGACAGGAGGGTGCAGGCAGCAGGGAGGTGGGGTTAGGGCGGGCGGAGAACACCGGTGGGTGAGCACACGGCTGGGTCTCCAGCTGCCACTGCAGCACCTTTGCAAGGAGCTCTCTGATTCCTGAGCCAGCCACGTTTTGTAGGCACAAGGTCTTTGGGATATTTCAGGCACTGTCTGCTAAGGCACAGCAGGCATCCAAATCATCTTTTTTACAACCAGATGCAAATACACCAAACCCCACTGCACACAGACACATTTCCTGGAGGGTGGTGGGGACAGGAGCCCTGACTATCCCCCATATTTGCATTGCTTGACATGGTACCTGTGTGCCGCTGCATCCACACATCCTTTGCCAACTCACCCAGCCCTGACTGCACACTCGTGATGGCTCAGCTGGGGTCTGATGGCTTTTGCAGGAGGAGGTCAGAGGGTTCATTTGAGGATATCCAAACTATTTCGAACACACTGCCCCATTCCTTTATGCTACAGTGGCATAGGAAATGCTGCCTCTTTCCCATCAGCACAGCAGATGCAGAGTCAGGAGTCTGAACACAGCTTTAAGCCATTGCTGTAGATGCATCAGCTTTCCTGGCTTCCCTTGGGTCTCTACCTCGTCGTGGCTCACACAGCCCCCAACCAAAGCAGAGGGAAGGATAAACATCTCAGACAGTCTGGAAAGGCTAGGTATTCCTCCCCTTTCTGCATGACCGCCATGGACTTGTCTTCCAGGGTTTCACAGCTCTCCCCGGGCTCGACTGTTCGTTTCATTGCTCCATGCTTGGCCTCTCCTCCATCCTCCCCATGACTCCTCGCAGTCGGGGGTCACTGAAGCTCGAGCTGCCGAGCCTCCCCAAGACCCCATCCCTCATTCCCAACCCGTGAGTCACTTCCTCTCTTCGAACCTCACCTTTCAACTTCCATTTTTCATTTGCTTATGATTTTCTCTCCATCTCCATGGGGGTTTTTGCTCTGCAGCGTTCAGTTGCAGCCCTGTTGGTGCAGGCAGGAGCGCTACCAGTGGTTTCAGCAGCAAATGGAGAGGGGTGAAGACATCATATAAACACACTGGAAAATCTTCCCTCCATGCAACACAGTGCCAGCCCCTGTGGGGATGACCTGACTTGCATCAGCTGAAAAATCGAAGCCGTGTTGCTGTGATCACTTGGGGTTTCTTTTCTCGAAAGAAAACAAGTCCATCTGAAAAAAAAAATCACTTTTTTTTCACATGATTTGAAACTGGCACCTTTTTTATGATTTGTCATCAGCATTTTGTGTTGCAATTATTGTTATTTTTGGAAACCATCAGAAATACGGCTTTTGGCAGGAAAATGTAGTGTCTAGCCAATAAAAGAATTACTATCAGGATTTCAAGAAGCATACTGAAAAATCTCCTCTAATTTAATAAGAAGTATGAAAATATAATTAGTGATAATTTAGTTTCATAAATTTTCATTTTAAAAGAGCTTTAAAAAATCCCCTTTTGTCCATGAAGCATCATAAACTTTTAGCTCATCATAAAACCACACAGGCTGAGGTTTGGGGGTTTTGCCATCCTCAGCCCATGGCAAACAGTAGCAAAGGGACTTCTGAACAGCAAGGTCTGTCTGGGACTTCTGGCTCAGTGGTCTCTGATGGACACAACATTTATGGCCCTGTCTCATATAAAGCATTGACTCTTATGGGGTTAAGTAATCCTTATGTTTTCCTGCATCAGGTATGAATAGGAAAGTCCTCTCCAGAAGAAGTGGATTTTCAACTGGAATGGCCGGGCCTGGGATTTTAGCATGTACAATAAGCTGTACCTATGGTCAGAGTAAAGAAAATTCAATAGCCACTATGGCCCCTTTGAAAGTGTCACTCCTACTTTCTGCATCCTCCTCCTGAGCTCTTCTCCCCTCGCAGCCTCACGAATGCTCAGTGACAGTCTGTGCCATTTCCTCAAGGACTTGCCACCTGAGCACTCTCGCTCTTCACTGAGGTGGTGTAATTGCCCAGACAAAGTTCTTCCTCCTGGAGTTTCTTCTGAATATCCCCAGCCTCAGCCCAGACCTCTCCAGCCAGTTTTTTCTTCCAAGAAACCACTGGGCAGAGATACCTCTAGGAGCTCATAAAACAGGGGTAGTAAATACATTAGCACCCAGGAGGGAAGAGCATCCTGCTTAATTTAGGCCACCTTCTGACAGCAAGCTCAGACCCTGCAAGGGCTCAGCTCTGAGCCAGCCCAAAGCCACCAGTCCTTGCCCTTGACCAAAAATCCCCAGGTGATTTTGGGGTCTGGGCTGGCTTCCCTCGTTTACTGCTGGTTCATGTAAATCCCAGTTTTCTCCTCCTCCTTATTACACAAACCCCAAATGAACGTTCCCAGCATTTTCCCTAATGCAAAGTCCAACACTTTGCCAGGGTTTGGTCACTCTGGCCTTGCTTGAGCTCTCCCTTGTCACTGCTGGAATAGTGACAGATGTGAACCAGGGAGGGAAGAGTGAACCCTGCCAGGGACAGGGGACTGCCCTCCATGGATGGTCCCCTCGATTCCTGGTGACCATCAGCCTGTGACAAGGGGGGAATGTGGATGTGCAGGGAACAAGGGACAGACAGGGCTTGGGAGGGTGCTCTGGTGCCTGCACTCACCTCGGGGAAGCCTGGTGGTGCTAGAGGATCTTCCACATCCCCAGATCAGCAAGCCAGAGATGAATTACTGGGGACAGCTGAGACAGGAGGCAAATGGCATCACACTGAAGCCGAACAAGGCCTGTGACTGTGCGCTGTGGGATCCTAAATATTTGGAGAGCAAAGGTCAGGAGAACAGGACACTTCTCAGAGATGATTTTCTTCCCACCCCAGGCAGGGACATGGAACTGCTATGCCTGGAATGACCCTGGGCGTTAGCCAGAGCCAGCGCCGTTACGGGTCACCCCGATGTTCAGCAGTACCCCCGCAGGCAGGTCTGTGTTCTCCAGGTTTTGGCTGCCACTAGGGCCCAGCATGATGCCCTCCCTGTGCCTGGTCAGTATCTATGACAGACCTGATGTGGTGCAGGCCGAAGGCAGGAGGAAAGAGCCCCCTGGCCAAGCCACATCCCCGGTGGGGCATGGTAGGAGCTGCCACCGGGTGGCCGAACCTCCTTGCCATGAAGGAGGATCATGTCCCCCGTGCCTGCTGGCCAGGCCCCCGGCTGTTTCCAAAATAAACACTTGGGCATGACAACGCTGACATTTGCTTTCCACAAACAGGCGCTGGGAGAAGGAGGAGGCCGCGTTCCTTTTTGCAGGCTGGTCACAAGGCGAGAAGCGACCTGCTCAGTGCGGGGAGTTTGGGATCATGTGCCGCACACCATCCATCCCTCCCCCGGGAAGAGCATCCCTCCACCACAAGGTCACAGCTCTTCCTGATGTCCCACGCTTGGCTGGTGGCTATTGCTGGGGTGTAGGCAGGCGTGGTGAGCTGGGATTTCACCTGCTGGTTCTTTTCATGCTGGAAGAGGTGAAAAAGGCATCTGGAGGGAGGTTAGAAGGGTGAAGAAGCTGAGCAAAGGATCCTGCCATAGATGTGCACATAGAGGATCCCAAGGGTCACCACAGCCCAGCCCACCCACAGGAACAAGCATCTGTAAGACCCCTGATGGAGAAGGGTCCATTGGGACACTCACAGGTGACAGGGAGAGGTTTCAATAAGGACACCCACCCCGGGGTGCCCTCTGACACTTCAACCTTTCTCACCTGTCTCAATTCCTATTCCCACTTGGGAATCAGGTGAGAGCTGCTGACAGAGTGCTGGCATCCCTGGGATTTCCCTTGGAGGGAGGGCTGGGGACAGAGGGCAGTCCCTGGGAATGTGGTGCCAGTCAATTTTATTCTGGGAGAGATGCCAAAGCTGAGCACAGCTGCCGAAACAGGGGCTTTCCTCACGAGCAGGCTGCTCTCCTGCCACCCCTGCCCTTGGCTGAACATTGTGGGGAAAGTGGGGAGAGATTGTACATCCCTCTCCTGCACCCCAGACACCCCCTGCAGGGGGGAGAGGCATCAACACCCCCCCCCAACCACGATCCCAAACTCTCACACTGGAGCTGTGTGAGCGCTGCTGTCACGCTCACTAATTACCCAGATAATTCAGCTCAGTGAGAAATGAAGGGATTTATTTTTCTGGTTATTGCTCCAGCCAGGTTAAGGCATCTGGAAAGAGCTCCCACATCTTCAAGCTGAAGTGAATATTGAAGGACAAGTTGCAGCAACAAAAGGTCAGGCTGTTAAATCGCATGTCCATAATTAACACTCCCAGCACATTACAAGAATGGTCAGGAATCACAAGGCCGACCAGGAAACTGAGGCACGGAGCAGCAAAGCAGCATCCCCCAGGAGCAGATCATCATTCTGCCTCATCCCCAGCACCATCCTGATCTGCCCCTTGGTGGAAAGGCTGGGCAGAGTCCTTGCTGAGCCAGACCCAGGTCCTGTTCCTTGGAGAGCAGCAGGCACAGCAGTTTCGGAGGGTATCGAGGGCACACAGCCCCCAGGGCCTGTGCTAACGGTGTGGGTGAATTCCTTCAAGCTGCTGGATGCTTCTCACAGCTGCAGAACAAATTCAATAACAATACTCTGAGCAATGCCTTTTTAATAGGCACGAGGTGAAAAGAACCCGACGAGTCAATATTTGCGGATGAAAACAAAATAAGCCGAGCTGTTAGCACAGAGGAATGCGAGGGAGGCCGGAGGTGGCTGGGGTAATTATTATTTCATCTGCCAGACAGCCGTGGTCCTGCCCGCTGCCTCCTTCCCCCACTGCCCACGCTGGCTGTGCCGGAGGGAGGGCAGGGGGAGGTGGGACGGGGCAGAGAAAAGCAAATTTGGCTGCGGCAGCACCGGCGTGCGGCTGGGGCTGGCTCAGCACTGCGTCCGCCGGAGGGTGAGCGCTGCCCTGGCCCAAGTATTTAATGTCAGCACTTGGAATGTGCTTAACACAACATTTTACAAGGGAACATTAGTCAAGCATCTGCACTGACAGAGCGGGTCAGCGATAAGGAGCCAGTGCATGGGAGCTGCAGGGAGACAGCTCTTGTTTCAGGCAAAGGAGGGCGAGTCTTGCAGAGGTGGTGCCAGGGCAGGCTGAGGGGGTCAAAATGAGCTGGGTAGCCCTGCTGTTGGTCCAGCTGTCCTGACAAGCATCACACAGGAGTGAAAGTGCCACAGTAACAAGCAGGGTCCTGCTTCCCACATTCCCTCAGCTACTGCCTGTGGTCTCTGAGAGCCCTCCTCCAAACCTCCTGCAAGGTGAGATTTGGGGAAACCTGCCTGAAAGCCATTGCCTGCCACATGCCCTTGTTTGCAGGAGTGCTGGTGCTGGCTGTCCGTGGATGGGAGCTTTCTCATGACACGTCTCAGGCTTTGCTCCCTTGCCACAGGGTCACTTGACAGAGCAGCTTCCCCCTGAGCCAGCACAGTACCACCATGGCAAGAAGCATCCATCCCTAATCAGCAGGAGCAAGATATGCCTGGAAATCGCCCAGAAATCAGGTCAGTGAAGCGTTAGTCAGCTTTGCCTGTGACCTGAAAACAGCACTTCCCTCCATCTATTCCTGGAGCTATCCCTGTTTATTAGCCTTCTTGGCCCCCAGGCTTAGAAAAATCGCCCAGTGTCATGACTCCTTAATAAGATGTCATCTTCAGCCATGACAAACACGAGCACTCAGTAAATAATAGCCCTGCCATGTAATGTCATGCCTCTGCCATCTGTTGTAGCAATGACTGTGCCTCGCTCACCTGCCACCCTCTCCCGGCTGCTCTGTGTGAGCAGCGACAGAGCCAGGCCAGGGCTTGGCCACCCGGCCCCTCTGACAGCTGCCAGGATTGGCTCTGGGGTGGGCAGGGCAGCCACCACTTCTGTGGGGCAGGGAACGTGCTGGGACACAGATGGAGATGTGTGATCCAGGGTGGGAGAGAGGGAGCATGGCCCTTGGCACCTGTCTGCTTTGGGAGATGCAAAGGGGCTTCTTCACTTTCCTCCCTCTTTCCTCCTTATTCTCACCTTGTTTCTAATTTCACTATTCTCTTTTTTTCTCAATATCTTTCTCCTTCTGTTCATTTTCCTTTCCTTTCCTTTCCTTTCCTTTCCTTTCCTTTCCTTTCCTTTCCTTTCCTTTCCTTTCCTTTCCTTTCCTTTCCTTTCCTTTCCTTTCCCTTCCTTTCCCTTCCTTTCCCTTTTCTATTTCCTTTCAGCTCTGCCCCAGTCCTGTATCTCTGTGCTGGCTTCCTGCTGGCCTGTTTGAGCACAGTCTCTCAGCTCTTGCTACAACCCCACTTCCACAAAGCTCTCCAAGCATTGCTGAGGGGACAGAGCAAAGCTGAAGGCGTTTGAAAACTCACCTCAGCAGTTTGGGAGCGGAGTTCCCCTTGTCCTCCCCATCCTCTACCACTACCAATTATTAATCCCTTTGTGCCTCAGTTTACCCATCTGCAGATCTGGGGTTAATGACCCAGAGCAAACCTGTTGCCACGGGGCGGGTTTTTCACACTGGTTGGCTGTGGACACTTGACTCTGCTCCCCACTAAAACACCTCCTCTCTGAGCCATGGAGACTGCACTACAGAGCAGCTGTTGCTCCTCACTGCTCAAGCAGCTCCTGTTTCCCTTCTCCACACCCCGTGCCCATTCCCGCCCCTTGGTACAGCCCCTTCCCAGGGCTGGAGGGACATAAGCATCAGGTGGGAGCTGCAGAGCCAGGAGGTAATTGTTGGTAGCAATTTAGAAAAAAATTAAAACCATTTTTTAAATGGTATGGATTAATGAGAGCTGTTTCAGGGGGGGTTCAAATGTGCATTGCCCTCACTCTGCAGTGAAGGAGAAGGACACTGCCTTTCAAGATGGCTTTTTTGCCCCCTCCCTTTCCTGTGAAACTTGGGTTACACCGAGTGCGTAAAGGATCGCAGGACGTGGCAGTGCTGTTTGCCATGAAAACTAATAGGGCCATGCCTGCTTTCATCAGGAGTGTAACCAGAGCCACGGATAATGTTTTAAAAGGCACAGCAGCTTCAAGTGCAAGCAGGGATTTATTAATGAAATCGAAACCACGCTCGAGGCTTTGCGAGTCTTATTTTAAGAGTCTGAAGGAGAAAGGAGCGGGCTGCCTGGCTGGGTGGGCAGGGAGGCAAGGTGGCCGGAGCTCTGACACTGAGCAGCGGTGACAGGCAGCGGTGACAAGGGCTCCCAACACCGCTGGGCTGCCGCTCTTGCTCTGCCACAGGTTATCTGCACAGCCCTGCTCGTGTCACTTAGCCTCACTGTGCTTCAGCCCTCAGCCTGCACAGGGGGACGTGAATCGCTTCCCTACAGCACCTTTAGAGAGAGATTATGCTCCTGTACAAATAAGGATCATGCTCCAAGGACACTTCCAGTCTCTGCTGTTTTTTCAGGCCCCTAAAGCACCTAAGGCAGTAGTCAAGGGTTCCACAGGATCCTACAGGTTCAGAGAGCAGCTCTGGGACCTTTTCCCGTTCTGGCACTGCTGTGTGACAGGGCAGCCATGCATGTGGGGACCTGATGAGACAGGTTAAAAATGTCCCAGGAGGTGGTTAGATCAAGCAAATAGATGCCCAAATAAAGGGTCTCTGGTTCTGCTACAGACACAAACTCCATTCATGCTTGAGGTCCCTGGTTTCTGCTGCTTTGAAACAGAGGCAGAGCAGTGGCCACTGCTGGAAGGTTGAATTCCCAGTTTTGGCCAGCTCTCAGCACTCCTGATGCTACTCCATAGACTCAAATAACTCCTGTGTGCTGGTGGATGTGTTACCAGTCTTTAATTAGGCTGCAGGAGGCAGCAAACACAGTCTGCTCCTTCTCTCTGCTCCTTCTGGTGCAGGAGAGAGCTGAGTATGACTTACGAGTGCATTTGAAAGCTGAATTTGGTGCTAGGGGAAAAGGAGACTGTGCTCCTGACAGCACATCTTGGTTTAACCCCAGCAGACAACTAAGTACCATGAAGATTCTTGCTCAGTCCCCCTCACCCTAATGGGGCAGGGACAAGAACTAGAAAAAAGTAAAACCCATGGGCTGAGAACAGTTTAATAATTGAAATTAGTTACAATATAATATTAATTAATTAATAATAGTAAGGGAGATTACAAAAAGAGAGAGGACTAAAACCCAAGAAAAACAAGTGATGCACAATACAGATGCTCACCATCCCCTCCCCAAGCAGTGATAAATGGCTCCTGGCCAGCTCCCCCCAGTTTATATACCAAGCATGATGATCTATGGTACGGATTATCCCTTCGGCCACTTCGGGTCAGCCGTCCTGGCCGTGCTCCCTCACAGCTTCTCGTGCACCTCCACACTGGCAGAGCATGGGAAACTGAAAAGTCCTTGACTTAGGGTAAGCACTACTTAGCAACAGCTAAAACAGCAGCGTGTTATCAACATGATTCTCATACTAAATCCAAAACACAGCTCTGCACCAGCTACTAAGAACAAAATTAACTCCATCTCAGCTGAAACCAGGACAGAGCATGATATGGGTTTAGGTTTCTTCATCCCGAGGACAGTGTGGCTGGTTAGCCAGTGTGAATTGTGCAGAATACATACTCCTGCATCCATCTATCTCTTTTTAAAAGAGGGGAAATCCTGTAAAGTAAGCATTTCTGTTTGGAAAAAGCTTGTTGGAAAGGCTTTCTTAGCCTCAGATGCCCTTGCCATCTGCACACATAAGAAACCTTTCATAAGGCTTTCATTTCCTCTTTACCTTTTTTATATAGCCCATAATAAGATCCCTAATTTTAATGGACTGTACGGATCTCACTAGCAGGGAATGGCTCTAGCAGCGAGGCTTTAACCCTCTGTTTCAACAGGATCAGCAATGGAGCTTCTGGTCCCTTGCTTGACTCCTCTGCAGGTGTTGGTGGGATTTCTGCAGCCTCCTGCACCAAACCCTCCCTCTCTGCCGGGAGATGCTGAGATGAACACGACCCACGTAGTGTTTCTGGGAACTTGCCCCTCTCCCTCAAATGCTTATGAAGCTGTACAAGGAAAATCAGCAGTACTTAATCGAGCTGGAAGATGAGGAGAGAGATGGGTTTGTTCAGTCAGAGAAGAAGGGGACAACGGAGCCACCATCCTCCTGGAAGCAGGTGGGAGGCAATGGACACAAGGCACAGCAAGGGAAATTCTGCCTAAATCTTCAGAAAATAATTCCTAGTGAGACTAGTGACCAGAGAAGCATATGGAAGGGTGACTTCTCTGGGCTGATCCTCTAGGGAAAAAAAGACCCTAAAGATATGACCCCAGGGGAGTGCAAGTGGTCACAGCAGGGCACCATACCTGATCTGGGTCTGTGTTAAAACCCTCTTAACTGGCTTGGGTGAGATGCAGGGCAGAGTATAACCCAGCCCAAAAGATGTTTCCGTGTCCCTTGCTCAGGGCACATCTCCACTTGGGTGCCAGCAGCCTGGCTGGGAACTCGTCTGGGAAAAGCAGTGCATGGGAGCTGATGGAGACATTACAGCAGATGGGTGAAGGCAGCACCAGGCAGAAGGATTCCCAGAGCACTTGTCAGCAGATCTGGGCTGGTTCCTGGGTTTCTGACAGCTCCTTTCTCCCAGAGCTCCTGGACAGGAGACAAAATGTGATTTCTTGCTCCTTCCACTCGAAGACGGCTGTGAAAGTCTGATTTATGCTGAACACTCTGGAAAAGAAGAAAGCTTGGCTGTGGAACCAAGTTCAACTCCCAGCCAGGAGAACCTTGTATGGGATCAGCAAGTTTTAACCATGCAAATCGAATTTGAGGCCAAACAGAGCCCTGTTTCATGACTTCTGCCTCTCCCTTTCTCACTGCACAGAGTCAGGCTACCTTTTCCCTGAACAGGCCCTCACATCCATTCCCAGGATCAGGGACAAGCTGGGATGTTGTAGACAACTTTTTTTCTTTTTTCTCTTCTCTTTTCTCTTCTTTTCTCTTTTATTTTTGATTTTTAAAATTTTTTTCTTCTCTCTGCAAGGCACAGCCAAACACGTCACAGCTCTGTCTTTCACTGAGATGATTCCCAGCTGCCAAAATGTACTGGAAGAGGTCCACCTGCCTGTGAGCCTGTCACCAAAAGCCGTGTCTGAGCATGGCCTCATGCTGCGTGACCCCAGGCAGTCTGGAGGAGTGCTCAGGGCACTGGGGAGAAGGAATTTCTTGGCTCAGTTGTCAGCAACGAAGGTAAACAGGTGACCTTTATTATCCGTGCCTTTGTTTCCCCAGGTGGATGCAGAAGGCCAAAGGCCACCATATGTCCTTTTTTTCCAGACCCACCACGTCCTGGATGATCCCAAAAGTGGGTTGTGGGAGCGATGTTTGGGTGTTGCTCGGGATGTCTCCAGTCACAGTCAGAGCAAATCCTCCCCCTGTTACACAGGTGAGAGAGATTCAAAGGCAGCACTGCTGCACCACGGACGTGAGACCTCCCATCCAGGCCTGCTCCCACTGGGAGAATCCAAGGTGCTCAGGAGGCCCGGAACCCTCTGGGACGGGAACCATCTCTGAAACTCGTGCCCAACAATCTGGTTCAGAAGGGAGGTACAGCAGACCCTGAATGGGTCCTGATGAACCTGGACATCTCCCCCGTGTACAGACAGACATGGAAGGAGAGGTGATGAATACAAGTTGCAGAAGGGAAAGCTTGAATTAGGTATTGGGGAAAAATTTACCATGGAGATGGTTGAACACAGAGGACCAGAGGTGTGTGGGAATCTCCATCCTTGGGGACATTCAAAACTTCACTGGACAAAGCCCTGGGCAATCTGATCTAAGGTGATTTTGCTTTGGGGCTGTTGGACCAGAGATCTTCACAGATTAATAACTAGAATTATCCTGTGACCTACATCCAAAGCACTACCCAAGATTTTCTTGCATCACCTAGAGTTCAATGAGCCCATCTGGTTTTCTGCTTCTAAATCAGCAGGATCCTAATTCTCCCTTATGGTTTAATCCCTTAATTCATTTGCCGTAATCCTGTAGTATGTGGCTGGAGGAAAAGGAAATAGCACAGCAAAGAGAAGAGAGAAACACAACAAGTGCCCCTGAGATTAGTATATTACTCCTCTTCTTTCCTGTTTGCCTTTCTGCTGTTCTGCTTCCATGAAAATTTGTGGGATTTCATCCAAAGCTCCAGAATCTCCTCTCCAGCAGTGTCTGGGGATGGATGCTTAGAAAGAAAATAAAAGAAACAGTGAGCACAGAATGATTCTCTCCCTGCTACTCTCTGCCAACCTCTGCCAACTGAAGCCTGAAGGACACCTGAACTTAAAGGCCCCATCCAGCCTTGAGCACTTGGTTAGTTACCATCTGAGAACCTGCCAGCAGAGAGCCATGACAGAGTGAGTTTTGCAGCACAACCCAGGGAAAAGTATTTCCTCTTCTTCCGGTGAAGCAGGCTGTCCAGTTCTCTCACTGGGCACCTGCCTCTGCCCTCTCACCTCATCAGTGCTGCCTTGGCAGTGTTCATCTGAAACGTGGTTCTCTGGGGAGCTGGATGGTGTGTCCAATACCCCGTGTTTCTTCAAGAGGTGTGAGTGAGCTGAAGCACAGCCCTGTGGAGGAAAATACTCCACACACATACTCACCGCTTTTGTCCACTAGTGAAGCACATAGCAGTGGTAGGAATTCCCCCTCCATGGCATTTTGGGGTACTCAAAGTTCATACAGCTGCAAGAGGAGAGAGAGGGGATGCCTTGCCTTCCCCCATGCTGACATGCAGGGCTGGCTTCGAAAAGATGTCAGTGGAGTTTGGAAAAGAAGCAGAAATATGTATTTCCCTAATAAGCTGAAAACTTCAATAAATGTTTTCCCTCAGTAGGATGTAGCTGAGGAATCTGGGGACCATTGCTGGAGCCAGCCTTTCTGAGAGGAGAGAGTGAAAAGCCAGTCCAAGTGCAACAAATGCCTGGACAATAAAGGGATCTGAAGGGGTTCAAGGGTAGGAGGGATTTTTTTGTCTCTTTGTTGTTGTTTCTTGATTAATATTTACGTGTCAGAACCAGCAAAGCACACCTCCAGATCCCACACGGGATCTTTTTCTCCTTACTTGGGCAACAGAACGTATAGGCGGGACAATTGTGCAAACAAAGATGTGTGCCAAGCCCACTGCACCGAAGGGAAGAAATAAAAATACCAGTTATTTAAAACACGTGTATTAACAGAGGGGTTGACCTCTCCCCTGCCTTCGTGCTCTGCTGACACCGAGGAGGGAGACGAAAAACCTCGCTGGAGCATCAGACTGGCCCCAGCCCCCAGGGGATGGAGGGGCTTTGCTGCACTGTCCCATGGGCTCCCTGGGTCACCCACTGGCACCTGCTCCATCTCTCACCATCACCCATGGTGTCACACACACACCCCTCCGCCCCAGCAAGGTTCCTGGGGAGCAGAACACAGCTGCAGGAGAAGCTGGTTGAAATTCCCAGCCCTTCCCTAGCAGGGAAAAACACAGCTTCAGTTCAAGCAGAGGGGCAAGGCAAGCGGCTGCAGTGTTGTGATACCTGTGGGATGCTTCTGTCACGGCTGAGCCTCATCTGTGGTGGTTTGCAGCATCTCCTGGGTACAGTGACAGATGACAGCCACAAAGGGACAGGATTTAGACAAATCAACTTCATGCCAGCAAGGCTGTAGCTCTTTCTCCTTCTCATGCCCCTCTCTGCACCCCTCTTTGCTGCCTCGCCTCTTCAAATGAATCCAAAAGATTCCAGCCCGAATGTTCCAAATTTAGGGCTGAACAGTGTTCCCAGCCTTTTTGCTTTGGAACAGGGATGGAGGGATACAAACTAGCAAGGGGCTGGTTTGTATCCCAGCGCCTTCCCACTGCCTGGCTTTGCACCAGGTTTCCAAACCCTGAAGAGAAGTGCCAGGTCCTGCCTGGGGGTCCTTCACTCCCGAGCAATTACAGCAATCTGCTCTGGGTGCTCCAGCACCGTGGTGAGGAGGGTGCAGGGCCCTCAGGGAGATAAAGGGAGTCGGAAGGCCGGAATGTCTTATCAACTTTTCGAAAGCAGAGTCAAGCCCTTCAAATGAAAGCCCTTGAGGGAGAGGAGATGATCTTTCCTCAAGTGTCAGGCACATTTCAGCAGTTTATAAATACCACTGTCCTCCCTGCACCACACTCAGCCTCGCAGCACTGGCCGCGACATCAGCCCTGGACCTGGTTCTGACAGAGCTGAGCACCTGGGCTTGGCTCAGACAGGGGGAGCCAGGATCAGGCCTCAGGTGTGTGTTTCCAGAGGCACTTTCAGCTGCCATTTCTTCGTTCAGCTTTCCCGGGTTTCAGCTACATGTTTTTCCCTATGCAGACCAAAGAAGGGGTTAAACCAAGCTTACCTTTTCAGGATCAGGACAAGACAGTCACTTGGCTGGAAAGGGAGCAAGATCCAGCTCCTTTCTCTCCCCCTTCCATCCCATTCCTCTTGCCACCGTGTTTCTCTCCCACACATCCCACTGCAAAGCTGCTCCAGGTGCCCGATGATGAGCTGTGAACCCTAGTGACGGGAGAGGGGACAGCATCCTGTTGTCCTGCTCATCCCTTCCAGATCCTGACACCTGTCAGGGGCAGGAAGGTGATGTGGGAAGGAAGTGAACGCAGCAGATTTCTCCCCGCCCTGCTGCAAGGCACCTAGGGCTGATGCCACTGGCTTTCAGGGAGATTCCACATCTGTTTCCCCCGTATCCACCTCCTGTTTAAAGTCAAGGGGGGACTGCCCCTAAAGGTGTGCGAAGTTGCTGGTTTTATTCTTCCAGTCCTGAGAACAAAAGAAGCATCCCGAGACGGAGCCTCGAGTCTGCTAAGGCAGTCAAATCCCAACTGGCGTTCATGTTTTATCCACGGGATGAGTTTTGGGATGGGCTCGGAAGAGACACCCAAAGCTACACAAGGGCCGGTGCTGTGGCCGGGCTCCCGGGAGAGCGGCTGGAAGGGGTGAGACGGGAAAATGGATTTGCCAGCTCTGCCTTCTCTCAGGACTCTGGCCAGCCCGCCCCGCGCCGGTTCCTGCCTCTGCCCCCGGGTTCTTCCTAACGAGGTTTCCAGCTCGGCTGAAGCCCCGCGTTGCTTTCAGGACCGCAGTCGTCCAGGGCTGAACGGGACTGGGGAGGGAGGTGGGGATCGCCTTTCCCATCCCCCGATTTCTCTCCTCCTCAGTATTATCGAGGGTTCGGGTTACACCAAACAAACGCGAAAGAGGGGCAAAACTGAGGAGGGAGTGCAGAAAATACCGTCACTGACGCATGGAAAGACGGGCGAGGGGGTTATAAACCCTGTGCCGATGATACCTTCGAAAGGGGCGGCTTGGGGTTGCTTTCGTCGGTGGTCCCCGCGCCCTGTGCAGGAGTTTGTGATGGAAAGTCTGCAAAAGCCATTAGGACTTTTGTGCTGGGGCACTAGAAAAGCAACGCAGACACCACTCACTTTTCTAAATAAACATTAGTCTTAAAAAGTTTGCACTGCTGACCCCCGCAGCTCTGATTACTTGTAATTCTCTGAACCATATTTTAAGGCTTCTAACTATTTTTTTTTTTTTTTTCGGGGAGGGGGCGGGTTTCGTTCGTTCCTCCCTGCAGCCGTGCCACAGATGTGCCGCCGTACCTTGTGCTCCGGGGCCGGGGGGGTCTCTGCCCACCCCCCAAGGCAGGTCCTTATTCCACAGCCCTGCAGCCACAGCCCCACGGCACATTCAACTCTCTCCACGTTCCCCGGAGAATCTTTTTCTTCTTCTTTTTTTTTTTCCCCCTTTTTTATTTCATTTTTTTTTTTTTTAGTGGTTGGGACCACATTCGCGATCCCGATGAAGAGAGATGCTGTTCCCTTCTCAGGGCAGAGGCGGTGCGGGCTGCGGCCCCATCCCCACTGGGCTGTGCCCTGAAACAGCCCCGGGAACCCTCCCCAGCCCCCCCAAAGAACCACATCTTCCCGGCACGGCGGAGGCAGCTGCACCGAGGTATCATCAGCATAATTGGAAGGGTCACATGTTAAACCCTCGCTGTTGTTCGCGGTAATGTAGCTGTGTCCCCCGGTTGCACATTTACCGATTTCTCGCAAACCAACCATTGTCACAAGGTTCATTCCAGGAGGAGTGATCCAATGGGTTGCCACGGCAACTAT
>VZRQ01006439.1:668736-726028 GCA_013397975.1 Machaerirhynchus nigripectus | reverse complement strand
GATTGTGCTCTTGAAGTTATCTCCAAGAAAATGAATCAGCTTTGGACAGTAATACCATTTAACATCTTCTCTTCCGCAACATGCAGGCATCCAAAAACAACAGTTTTGCCACACACGCTCCACTATTTGCCCTCTGACTGACAATTTGCTGACAATCTGCTGTCCCCATCTGAATCTTGTTAAATCGGAACTTTTTTGGTCAGTGAAAGATGGTTTTACTTTCCCAAGTCCAGGACAAAACAGATCATCTGCCAAAAAGTTACTCTTAAAAACCACAAGAGTCACTCTGAAGGTTAAACAGACCACTCCACATAATGGATGGCTTTTCTTTTTGCATCACATTCAGTTTACCAAGCATCAAATCCTTTATATGAATTAACGTGCTCCACTTCCTATTAGAAGCCATTCTATCAAACTAAAATTGTCCTTGACAATTTTCCTGTTTAATTTAACAGATCCTGCTCTAAAATCTGTCTCCTAAGTTCCATGTCTCACTTGTAGAGCCTGCAGCCCACGGCACCCTGTACAGCCTTGTCAGGATCCTGACAGGTGAACCATGTTTCAGAGAGTAAAATAAATACTGTCTGCATTTCTGCTGGAAATCTCCAAGCAGGCATGGTGCCCTTTGTTCTGCACATTTACAGGATTGGTTCTGGCAGTTACCAACCATTGACACAGCGCAAAGGAGAGCACCAAGCCCTGCACTGCCTGCCCAGTGTGAACAGCCTCTGACACAGGACTGTGTTTGCACTCTATAGAGGGAAGCAAATTATTACAAACCCATTACAAAACCCACCCATACCACGGGCAAAAGTTTTTTTTCCTTCCTGAGGGACTCTATCAGAAATATGGTGAATCTGAAGACCGATGATCATTCTTAATATGCTTCTACTCAATCTTTTTAATGACTCCATTTCTTCCAAGTTTTTAGAAAAGTTGACCATGGGAAAAAAAAAACTTAATTCAAAACAACTTTGTCATGAATTAGATCTCTGAATTGAGCTGGGGTTAAACGGCAAACTGATTTTCAGCTAACTGCTTCTCATGTAGTTCATTCTTTTGAATGCATGGCTGCAAATCTGCTTGCTTACACTGCTCTTTCCTAGGCTGGAGTAACTATTAAATTTTGTAATTAGTGGAATGTAATTATTTCCCGTAATGGGCTGTAAATTCACATTATGCAATAAATCATTCTTATGTACACTTAAGGATTCATTACTCTTCTTAGCAACTGAATAGCATATTTACTAAGCACAGAAATGTTCAGTTGGAGTGCCTTGTAGGTTATTGAGAAAGCATTAGTTGTTCCCAGATGAACCCTCTTTGGTGAGGGAAAGTGGTTAGCAGCAGGAAAATTGTGGTTCTACCACTGAGGTTAGAAATAATACTTGCAAACCTGATACAGCAGGGTACTAAAAAAAAATATTTGCATATCAGTTCCACTGGGATCATTTATTGTTCTCATTAAGCCTATTAAGTGCTTTCTTAAATCATCTCCTGAAATAATAGCCAAGGAGAGAGAACTGCTGTTATGACTAAAGATTTGTCAGCCAGGATAGGAGTGAGAGAGCAACAAAATCCATGGAACTGCTAAACCCAAGCCAGAACAACTCTAAGCCTTGCATGTGCCTTACCAGTTTTGTACTTTGGGAGGGTAAAAAACACCTGAAAAGGCTGTTGGTATTCTCAGTAGAGACAAGGAGTAAAGTTTATTATAATATTGCACTGAGCTGAAGGCTCTGCACTAATGTGGACTTTAAATTGGTTCTTCCTTGGAGATATGATATTTGTCACCTCTTAGTCAGTTAAAGGAAGCAGGAGCTCAGAATATTTTTGAGCCCTGCCATCAAGAAATGAGAGCACAGGAAAAGGGGTTTTGTTCAACAGAGAAAAAAATGATTCAGCACAGAGTTTGTAATCTGTGTTGTCAGACTGTTGGCAGAATTCAGATTCTTTCATATAGTAATCTAATATTCCTATAGCATGCATGTACATGCCTCCACCATCCTAATATGGTTCATGAGGGGTAAACCAGTCCAGAGATACTTGACTCCTCAGAAGAATTAAGTTTTATGTATAAACAGGCAAACATCACCCTTCACAAGATGGAGGATTTCAGTAAAAAAGCCTTTCTTGCATTTTTCCTGTACTACTTCTGTTGCAAACTTTCTTCTCTCTAAATTAGGTTTACCCCACCTATCTCCTCTTCTTATTCACCATCAGCAATGAAAGTAAAACTTTAAGAAGGGTCAGAACCTCTTTTCCTTGTTACTGCCACCATTAAACCCTCCTTTGCTGAGGTCCTGATGCTGCAGGACTGGCACAGACAAGAAGCCTCCCTGTGATATTTACAAGATGTACATAAGATACACAACCCTAATTAAAAAAGGATAAAGCTAAAACAGGAAAACAGAAATCTCCATTTGCACCTGAACCATTCACAATTAATGTTGTCCAGATGTCTAATAGGTGCAGGTTGCAAGACTATCCTAATGCCCTTCAAAACCAACACAGAGTGTTAATGATTGATTTAACTGGAAAAAAAAAAAAAAGAAATAATGGCTAATGCAACAGATAGCAGCAATGAATTACATGCTAATAAAGGGAATCTGAGACTGAGCTTAACAGATTTTCTGGAGAAGCTACTGCAGTGTAAACCTTGAAGGCATCAGTTTGTGGCCAGCAAAGATCAGCTCTCTGCTTGTCTCAGCCTGATCCTTTGCATGTGATTAACAAAGGCGAAGGGAAGCAGCTCCAGGGAACTGTCACAGTGATAGATGGATGGTTTTAGACACTCTTTGCTTATGCTGTGACTAAACTCCAAATCCTACTGCTGTCCATGAATTTAGCCTGTCCCCACTGGGCGCTGTCAGATCCCATCAGCCTTGTTCCCGTGCCTTGCGGAAATCTCTCTCCGAACACACGAACGCCTTTTGGCTCCCCGGAGGCTCCGCTGGTGCAGCTGAATAACCCAACACAGTTATTCCAGCTAAAGAAAGGGTAAGCATGGCTGTGCTAGGCCTGGGCAAAACCCAAAATTAAACAGTCTGAATGATCTCCCAACTCGGGGCACACAGCACCAAAAGCTCACACTTGTCACGCTTCAGAGAAGGCTGCCTCGAAGTTCTGAACTTTTTAATAGGAATTAGTCAGAGAAAGGTCACATTTTGGGGGTTTTTTTACATGTCCTTCAGCTGTGGTGGGACAACAGCGTGTGGTCACTGAATACAGGACCAGAGAGTTTTAATACTTTTCAAGAGCTTGGCATCAATCTGATGTTGTTCTGGCAAGGCTGTTCAAGAGCAGTCTCCCCATGGTTTTAGGGACAAGCTGCTGTGAGGGACTTTCTGTCACTGCTATGAGTCTGGTTTTAGCTCTACTGCCTCTTTCAGCCAAGGCTGAAACTAATAAAAGCTCCCCTTCAGCCCCATTAGGACACAAGGATTCACCAAGAAGGCCTTCACAAACTTCACAATATCTTTTTGACCGGTAGCAGGAGTGTCTGCTTGTTGTCTTCACACATTGAAGGAAGAATCTGGAACAGAGCCAGGAAGTTGCAAATAAATACCTTTAAAATTTTTTTTCCTCAATATTTGCTGGCTTTCAAAAGGGGCAAAGGAGAACGTAAATATAGCGAAAAGAAAACTGCTTTTCAGAAGCTGAATGTGACATTTTTTCAACTAAATATGAAAAGTGGTTTTATGTATCACTTCCTCTGTCTACTTTATAACTCTGTAATACACCATTAAAATATAAGGTACTTTGAGATTCTTATGTTCAATAAAAGGGTCAATGAGAAGCTGTTATGGTAACAAACTCTTTCCTTAATTGCTTGTCTGCTTACAATGCAAACCTTTCTCAAGGACTTCTATTTCTATAAAATGTTTTACAGCAGAGTATGACGTTATAAAATATTGATAATTGTATCTAATTTTCAGATGAATGAAAGAATGTTTTTTCCCTGTTCAGAGTGCATTTGGAAAGATTCATTTCTAGGGTTATGGAATTGCCCATTTACCAGATACTAACAAGAAAATGAACAGTATCCCACATAAAATCAGGAGAGTATCCTAATAAAAAAAGCTCTTCCAATTTCAATATCTTTCTGTTACACGTACTTTTTTATCCACAAAAGCTTTTAAAGGTATAATGACTAATTTTTTTCTTCTAATCTTTTTCCTTTTGTGTCCTGTCCTGGCAAATTTCCACTCTCTCCTTCCCTTCATATCCTTCCCTCATTGTTTTTATTTTCCATTGCTCATCTATTTCTTGGCAGTCCTGCTCTCTCCAGAGTGTATCTAATGATTATTTAGGTCCACAAGCCAAACTGTAGAACAGCTTCTGAAGACAACACCTGAGCAAACATCTTTTGCAGGACAAGGTAAGGGCCTATCAATGAGCTTTAAAAAAAAATTATTATTATTTCTTTAATGATAAAATCTACATTGCTCCAAAGCTATTTCTGCAAAACCTTGCTAAATTAAATGTATTGAAGGCAATATGAACCTCTGGGTTCCTGTCTTACAGTTCAAATCTCATGTGTGGCTTAACTTCCTACCTTACTATTAGCCAAGCAAGAAGCCTCACAGAAAACCTCTCCAAATAAGTAATTAAAAAGTAAATAATGCCAAAAATTTGCTCAGGACTGCTGAAGACAGAGGTTGACTCAATGGAACCTACCCTTGAAAGAAATTCAGTTTAGAAAGGGAACTGCCTCTACAGCCCATCACAAGGATATACAGAGCATTTTGCATCACAGCCTAGAGACTCGTATTCTTTTTAACGAAAATAATTACTAATCACCTCCTTTTGAGGACGCTTATATTCCCATATAATAAGGAGGGCTATGCCAAACAGGTGGTTTTGTATTCATTATTTTTTAGCAATTGATTTTCCCAATTATCACAGATTATCACAGAGCTGGAAGCGACCCAAAAGCTTCATCAAGTCCAACTCTTAAGTGTGTGGCAGAAAAAGGCCATAGGGCAGCAAAATTTTTAGCTCTTCAGAGAGTCCAAGTGAGTTTTAAATATTAAAAATATTAAAAGAAAATCAACAGTCTGTTGTTAGTCTTAGTCTAAGCTGTACATTTCAAAATGAATGAAAGGGGAAGCATGGAAGAGAAAACTTCACGTAGCAAAAGATGACAAATTAGTACAGCTCTGTCTCAAATTCACAGTTAGCACAAGATAAAATGAACAGGTTCAAAGGCAAGTCATAAATCAAGCTTACGAAAGGAGAGTGAGGAATTCATACACAAATGAAATCTCTTGACAGCAAAGCCAGTGTGGATCACTCAACAAGATCAAAATAAATAACAATAAATCAGAGACAAACAAAAATTACGGTTAGGGACAAATGCCTGAGAAAATAGTGAGTGGGAGTACAGCCTCTAACTTGATACAGAAGCAATCCCGTCTGAAAGGAAAACAAGAGGAATATTCGGCAAAAGTGTGACAGCACAGTGGAACATGTTTAGAAATCTCACAAAGCTCCTAAAGCAGGCCAGTGATTTTAAACATTTATATTTTTTTGATTGTGGCTAATGCTCTGACCTGCTTTGAGGTGTCCTTAATTAGCCAAATACAGATTAAGGGAGTAACTCCTCTATAACAGATCTTTAAAACATTTTTATGAAAACAGATCGGAAGGAACATGCTCCTGACTTTCTCCTGGGATGGGGAAAAAAAATCTATTGCAAAATTCGAGTATAATACTGGTTTAAGCCATTAGAAGTTGAAAGAATTTTGATAAAATATATGATATGTTTTGAGTTATTCAAAAGTGTTCACATAGTGCTCAGTGTCCCCTCCTTGGGCTTTTAGATGAAGAGTTGCTGGGAAGGCAGACACTGTGTTCACTGGGGTATTCCACAAGTCTGTCTTGAATTTAATCCTGGCAAAGTCTAGGGAGAGACCCTCACTTGCCTGAATTTTTATTCTGGAGCTGCTCATTAATGTGTTGAAAGAAAGGTAAAATTCCTTTCGTCCTAGAGAGAGCTGAAAAGGTTTTATTAATTAAGTACGAACATTGGGAGAAATATTTCTGATTCCTACATTAAATAGGAATGTGGCTTCAGTCCACTACTTCTACTTGATTTAAGTATTTCCAATTCAGTGAAGTGAAAAAATGTCAAAAGAGTAAGTGAAATGTTAGCAGAAGGGACCATTTACAGGAAGGATTTCCACGCTTATTTCAACAGAGGACTCAAGCCCCTCTTATCGGCACACTGTGATTCTTATGATGAAGAGTATGGATTTTCAGTATTTATAATAAGTAGACTAGAATAAAATAATAAAAAAACGAGTTTCCTCTTTGTATATGTTTTCTTTAGGGTTGTAGGACAACTTTTCAGCTGCTACCAAAAGGTGGCAAGAATGAGGTAGTGAAGCCAATATTGCCTGGGAGAAACACAGCAACTCACAGGGAAAATATTACTGAGTTTAATACCTAAAGCATCTCAAAAAAACAGTGGCATGCTGATCTAGGCACAGTGGTTAAAATGCCTTTATTCAGATTCACATGAACTGATTCTTTTTAAACAGCTATTCCAATTGTGGGAAGTTCTGAGCTAAATTAGAGAAAAAATGACTGTCAGACAAAAAAATCTTACAGCTGAGATGTCATCCCAGAGAACTGGGATTCTATGGCTTGTAATGTAAATGTATCTAGACAAGACTATTACCTCTAAAATTACAAATCTGGCATCACACTTCTTTAATGAGTAAATAAAAAAAACCCCTCCAGAACACAATATTAATGAATGTTCAAATGACTTTCAGTATTAGTTTATTGGTGCCATATAAATACATTTGATGGAAAGCATTTCTGATGGGGCAAATATACGCCTGTCCTTAATCTTCAATATAAATTGGAGATGTCTGCCAAAACAAAAATTGCAAATAAATACCCTGTGCTATTTTCTAATAACCAACCTCATTTTAATAATAATTGAGCCTCTGCCTGCAGATCAAAACAGAATTTGATGGGTGCTGGGGTTTGTTTCATTGTTTCCCTTTATGAAGTGCAGGCATCCTAAAGAAAGAGAAAGTCTGGACTAAATTTATGACACAGAATGCCTTTTTGATCTGTTATGATGCAGAAGTTTTTAAAGAACAGGAAGAAAAAGAGATATAGATGTCAAAGGTTAAGAATGAGCCATCTCAAGGAGTCACTGACTTTCAGATCCAGGCAACATCATCTTGATATTCCCACCTCCCTGTGTTGGTTTGGCTATGAGCCCTTCACTGTTTTATTCATTGTTTCCCCCATGCTTTTTGATTTTATCCTGGTGTTTGATGCTTCAGTTAAAAAAGGGCCTCCATATAAAACCTGTCTTAAGACTGAAGCACATTCCTAGAGGGATGTGAAGGAGCACTTTGAGAGTAGAAAAATTTTTCCAGTATGGCTTTGCTATGAAGAAAAGAGGCAAAATTATTAAGTAATAAACCCGGATAAATGATATAGCTGTTCTGCAGTGATTTTGAACAAGACGAAATCATAGGTTTCTATGATTTTTTTTTCTACAGAGATGGAGAAGAAGTAATGTATCACCAGAGAGCAACTGGTGACGAGTCACTGATTTCAATAGAGTAACAACGATCAGCTGAGGACGAGGCTGAAACATTCCCAAAGTCCTGAAAACGAGCTGAGACAGTGAACCTTGGCAGAACCTGTCCATCCAAGTTACCACAAGGATGTTTTATTGTTGGACTCAGGAAAGACACCCATTCTCACTTCACTGATCCCTTCACGATGCAGAGCAAACACAGCACTTCAGAAGCAGCTGCTCGTGTTAAAGTTGTTCTCTGCACGGTGCAAGAGGCACATTCCTCTCAGATGTGTCAGATATAGCAGCTCAATTAAGTTTTCTGGTGTGCTCAGCAGCTGCAGAGAGGGACAGGTTTTCAGGAGTGTGTCATTCCCACTCAGACTATAAAATAAGTGACTTGACACTCCAGTTGAGCTTTTGCTTGTGTTAAAAGATTTGCAAGCCTTGCAACACTTGTGGGTATAATAAATTTGCAATCTTGGCTACAGGAATTTTTTCTTTCAAGTCTTGCAGCATGTGGGAATAGGATTCTATTTAGCTCTACATGGTCCAAATGAAGATATCTGTATTTGAATATTTCATCCTTATTTTGCTATGTGGAGAATATAAATACTCCTTTCTCAGTGGGGAGAAACTGGTGCTTATAACACATGATTCATCTCATCTTGAAGCAGAAAATGCTCAGGAAAATCCCATTCTAAAAATGTTTGTTTCTGCCCATTCATTATAGAGGAAGTCTACAGGAAAAAGGCCATATTTATATATATATATATATATATATATAATGTCTGTGTTTATATATATATAAAAATTCATATACTGTAGGTGAACTCATCTTCAGTGGTTTAATAAAATGATTTAATTATTTATTCCCTCTATTTGACACACCTTATTTTAAAGTGATTCTGTTACATTTAAAGGCATAAATAAGGCAATAATCTAGAAATATTTTTTCTCTAAATTTTAGCCGTTAGAACATGGGCTTAGGGTTAGGGCTTTTTTATCTTGTTGAAGAAAACAAAAACCAGAATCATAGTTGTCCCATACATCCAGTAACAATATAATGATATTTTCTGAAAAATATTTTCCTTTCTTTTTGTTCCTAAATTGGGGAACATCGTTAGAAGGAACCTAAACATGGAGACACAAGTTCACACACAGCAGTTAGAAAACTGCAAGCCAGAGGTAAAATTAAAAATGAGCACCACCAAACATAGAAGTGTGTGTTCTCAGACACAGATATAAAAGTTATCCAACAAAAGGACATAAATAAGGAGCAGGATTTGGGGAAAAGATCGACTTCTCTACTGGTCCCACAGGACAAACTGTAGCAAAGAGACAACTTCAATCCATCAAGGAGCAGGCAGTTACAGCCTGCCATGGTCTGAAAAGGAAAAAGACCTTCTAAACTGAATAGGACACTAAATCTGATTTTATTTAAAGCCTATTCACAATGGATAAAAGTCCGAGGTGCTGGTGCTGGACTCACAGCCCCTCATGCTTGGTCATATTCTAATGACTAGGGTGGATAAAAAGGTCCTGTGGGCAGAGGTGTGCTTGTTTCAGGGGAGTATTGATTTTTTTTTCTCAGTTTGTGTCTGCCATTTGTTGAAATATTGCACAACCAGTAAAATGCTGCATCATCAGACATATCTCATGTGTTTAGAGGTGTGTGTGGTACAACAAAATGCCAGGGATTGGAGCACAGTGATGTTTTCAGAGGTGTCCTTGGACTCCAAGCTGGCATCCCTCCTAAACTCCCTTTTCTCTGGGTTGTATTCACACTTTGCTTTTTCTGTACTCTTAGGAACAAACTGAATGCCAACACGTTTTTTAGGCAGGTAAGTGGTTATCAGCTCTTACAATACCCGATTTGTAAAACATTAAAGCAGAACTGCCTTTTTACCCACAGCTGGCTCAGATGGAGGAGCCTCATCTGCCTTTCCCCTCACAAACCAGCTCTGAAAGGTGAGAGGCACCTGGAGACAACACTCAGAACAGCAATACACCCATGGGGAAAAGCTGAGATTGATTTTTTTCATCTGGACCAGGGGTTTAGCATTTACACTGTTTTGCTTGTATTGCAACCCTATACATGCACAGGATGTTTACGGTTATTATAATGGACATTTCTCATCTCTGTTTGCAGAACATGCTGATGGCTGTTTATTTTTCTCGAGACTCAGCTGTTATTTCCCCCTCCTACGGAATGACAATGATGCTATTTTAAGCAAAAGCTGATCCTCGTGGTCAAAAGACTCATTTCACCGAGGCCCACAACACATTTCTGCTCTCAGCACGCTGACTTGCTAACTCGAGACTTTTAGAAAGACAGAACGTTTCTTGCAAAGGATTCGGGGCAAGGTTGACGGGAAAATTCAACCAGCAAATAAAACCTTGTCCTATCATCCACTCCCCCCTTGAGCAGCACCTCTCCCCAAAGCTGAAAGCCTGATAAACTCTGAATTTTAGGGTAGCATTGCTCGCAACGATTTTACCTCTAACTCCTCAGCACAGTCCCAGTATTCTCCAAATATTTGTATTTACTCTTCCAGAGGATACATTTAAAGACACGAGTATGTTTTACAGCTGCATAAATAAAATGCTGCTACTGAAGTCTGGGGCCGCTGGATGTACTCTTGTGCTTTCTAGGATGGGGGACCATATTTTATTTTTTCAGCTGAACATACCAGCAGGTACCACAGGGGTAAATACATCAATTTCAGTTCTCCTTATTGAACCTCCAAGGAAAACTTGTACTCTGTCTATCAAGCAGGAGGCCAGGCTGTGTGTAAGCACTGAAGGTGCTGAGCTCAGCCCGATCCTCTTTTCAGTCCATTGCTGGCTGTAAATAGGATTCTGCTACAGGTAAAGCAGAACTATGAAGCTCAGAAGATCTGCCCTGCTGTGCTTTTGTGCAACTTCATTTTCAAAAAGAAAACCAATTGATCATACGAGGCAGTGGAGTGTAATTCTCAGTCTCTCCCACTGAACTGCCTCAGATTCAGAGGTAGTACAAGAAAAATTCCCTCATTTTTCTCATGTGGATGAAGGAATGCAAACATGTTTTGTGTGTACATGTGCACCTGACCACGGGCACAAATCTCAGTGCACCAGAACCTATTTGGGCAGAAGAACAGGGGCTGCATCTGTAAAAGAAGATGCTGTCTGAACTCAGAAGTCACAGAAGAGAGTACATCTAAAATGTATTTAACAAGTGTTATGTTTTCCCACAGCTCCTGAGCACAGCCCACAATTCCACCAGAGCAATCACTCTGCTGAACACCCTTCTGCCTCCCAAGTCATGCTTAAATCAATGGCTTTTTGTGAAAATGTAGCAGAATGATGTATGGCTGAGGATAATAATATCTGGGGAAAAGATATAAACCAGTAAAGTGTTTCATCTTCTGTCACTGAAAGAGTGGCCTTGATTGAAAGCTTTTTTCCTTATAATAATTTAAATAACACAGCTTCAGCTATGGCCTTTTAGACTGTGGTGGGTTGACTCTGACTGGACACCAGGTGCCCACCAAAGCTGCCCTATCACTCTCACCCTCAGCTGGACAGGTGAGAGAAAATGTAACAAAAGGCTCATTTGTCCAGATAAGGGCAGGGAGAGACCACTCAGCAGTTACTGTCACTGGCAAAACTCAGCTTGGGGAGATAAATTTAATTTATTACCAATCACATCAGAATAGGTTAATGAGAGATAAAACTCATTAGCTCATTAATAAAACTTTTTCCTAGGCTGTGCAAATGCACAGCTATTTTTTCTTTTTTGGGGTTTGGTAGGGATGGTGGGTCTTGACCTACTGCTGAATTTTGAATTGTGAGGTTTTTAGGAAATTATCTCCTTCTCCTACGAAATGCTATCCTCTTTTTAACAATAGAACAAAGCCCGAATTTTCTTTGGTGGTATCCTGTAGGCAATTTCAGACTATTTCATTTACATCTCTACTCATGGAGCTACAGACACAATTTGTGTCGTGCAGTTCGAACTCTTCCATCCTCAATGAATAATTAAATTCTCATTGGTGCTCAATCCCTCAGCCCGAGGTATTTAGGGAACTCCAGTCCTGTTGGGAAAATGCCTGCTTTGAGCCAAATTAAAGCAAGAATTTGAACAGGAAATGTCTATACCTTTTCACCTCTGAGAGTGTTAGAGGTGGACTGAGAAGCTTTCAGCTTCTAAGAGCTGTTGAAGTTGTTCCAGTCCTTGGTGGAAATTATCTCATATCAAAAATTGCTGCACCAAAACCACATGGACCTTCTTAAAATTTTGGTGATACTTACCCATAAATACACGTTTTAGTATTTTTTAGAGCAGGTTGTTTTATTTCATCTTCCCTTTACAGTGTGTAAAAAAAAGGGCAATATTCACATGAGAGCAGTGGGAGATTCTGTCATGTTTAACAATAGCAAATTCAGAACACATCATCATCTTCTCCCTTCTTCCTTGCCACCCTTATTTGATAATTTTTCCTACCAAAAATCTGAGATGTCTAACCCTTCGTCAAATTTGGCTGAAAATCACTTGGAAGGTCAAAAGTTTACGGGAGCAGGAGACAAACAATGTGATCACATAAATCTTACCTTCAAAGAACAGAAGGAAAATAATGAGATTTAAAAATAAAAAGAAAATTCTTATCTGGTCTTATGTGAACTTTTGTTGTGGGAAAAAAACCCTGCCTTGATCTATTCATTCTGTATTGTTTTTCCTTACTGGTGATGGTTCTGCTAATATTTGATTTTCTAAGTATTTTTAAAATATTTTGATTATTATGAGAAGAGTAGAAATTAGAAAACTCACTAAATTAGTATCTGGTTCATTCTATGATGAAATTTTTTTTTCCTTGTCTGAGTAACAGGAAAATGCAGTTTATTCTGTGATTTTTCTATATAATAATCAAATCACCACTAGGTCAAATTTACCACTAGGTTGTTTTTATTTCTTTTAAATAGCTGAAAATCTGTGTTACTCAGACTAAACCTTTGCTTCATGTCCTCAGTAGCAAGAGGAACACACGCTGGATACTCTTGGGGGGAGGGCGGGGAATGGAAGGAGGGGGGCAGGAAGGGAGTCTGTTGGTTATTTGGGTTTTTTCTCCTTTTTTTCCAATTGAACTATTTTCAGCTATCCTTCACCTTCTAACTGGCTGGGATGAATCCAGCAACACCCATTCAGTGCTGGCATTCTACACCAACTCTTCTTATCTGACACTATTTTTAAAAGTTTCTTTACACAGATTATTTCCTCATTTATTTNTTTAAAAATAAAAAGAAAATTCTTATCTGGTCTTATGTGAACTTTTGTTGTGGGAAAAAAACCCTGCCTTGATCTATTCATTCTGTATTGTTTTTCCTTACTGGTGATGGTTCTGCTAATATTTGATTTTCTAAGTATTTTTAAAATATTTTGATTATTATGAGAAGAGTAGAAATTAGAAAACTCACTAAATTAGTATCTGGTTCATTCTATGATGAAATTTTTTTTTCCTTGTCTGAGTAACAGGAAAATGCAGTTTATTCTGTGATTTTTCTATATAATAATCAAATCACCACTAGGTCAAATTTACCACTAGGTTGTTTTTATTTCTTTTAAATAGCTGAAAATCTGTGTTACTCAGACTAAACCTTTGCTTCATGTCCTCAGTAGCAAGAGGAACACACGCTGGATACTCTTGGGGGGAGGGCGGGGAATGGAAGGAGGGGAGCAGGAAGGGAGTCTGTTGGTTATTTGGGTTTTTTCTCCTTTTTTTCCAATTGAACTATTTTCAGCTATCCTTCACCTTCTAACTGGCTGGGATGAATCCAGCAACACCCATTCAGTGCTGGCATTCTACACCAACTCTTCTTATCTGACACTATTTTAAAAAGTTTCTTTACACAGATTATTTCCTCATTTATTTATTTATTTATTTATTTACAGCTGGCCTATACCAGCATTCAGCTGAACACGCTGATCAGCCGAAGCTGCTCTCTGTAATTAGACTTTTTTTTTTTAATTAAAACAAATTAAGAGGAGTTATTTACATGAAATCAGCTTTGCCACTAAGAAACCTTTATTGGTATTTACGTGATTGCCTGCTGCACATTTGCTTTGGTAATTATGCACATGTTAGCTCTTAATGGAATGAAAAGGGCACAGGGACCCAATGTTTTTAATCTACTGTCATTTATATCCCAAAGTTGCCAGACTGGGGCTCAGCTGAAGACAGTTTTTCAGTGGAATAGTGAGCTCCACTTTTGCTCATCTAATCTTGGAACTACACTTATACTTCTATCTCTTTTCAAGATAGGAATGGGAAAAAATGGAAGAAAAAAAAAAGGCTGAAAAAACTCTAAATGGAAACTAAAATATTATAGAAACTCAATAGTAACTGAACCTCCTTAGCAAAGAGAATGCATCTATACCATGGCAAACAAAAAGGGAAAAGAACACCTGCAGTTCAGCAGAAATCTTTTTGAAGTGAGTGAAGTTCTCTGACAGAACAATAGGCTCTGCCACAGAATAAAGTGGCAGAGTCTATTTTGATGAATCAGTTGTACGCATAGGCCAACCTGAAACTTCTTTTCTTTTTTCCTCAGTAAAATCTCTTTAAAATGGGCCTGCACTGCAAAACCAGAATCTCTGAAAAGGAGTGATTGCTGGGTTTACATGTGGAAGGAATGCAGGAAAGTAATTAGGGAGAAAAGAATGTCAGCTTGTCATACTTCAGCTGAGAGGAGAATGTGGTGTTGATACCCAGCTACTGCATTATTTGTATCCACTCTGCCATCCTAAAGACCTCTTCTTAGTTACCCTGAGGGGAGTGAATTCAGCATTTCCTCCCTCTCTATTGAAATACATTAATCCATGTATGAAGAGTCACTCGAGCAGCAGGACAACACTTTATTTACATGAGAAGCACATAATCACAGTGCCTGTAGGCACCTCACCACCGTTTAAAAAATAGACTGCATCCACAAAACAAACTGCATTCAACATTAAATAGTTCTACATAGGATTAGTTAAAAAATAAATAAAAATAAAACAGTCTGAAAATAAAAATAAACCTGAAAGACAAAACCACACACCCCACACCCCCACTCCCCCACTCAAACATCATGGAGTTTTGAAACAGGATTTCATCATCATCTTTCTTGCATTTCAGTGGTGCAAGTGAAGACACAGCCTTAGAAAGTCCACTTGGGGATTTCAGATGTTTCCAAGGTAACCAGGAACCCTGGTGGACTTGGATGGACCTGGGTGTCAATTTTCATGATGAATTTCCAAATATGCCTCTCATTGGAAATTAAAAAAGAATCATGGAAATATAGAATGCTTGGTTAGGAGGGACCTTGAAGATCACCCAGTTCCATGCCCTGCCGTGGGCAGGGACACCTTCCACTGTCCCAGGCTGCTCCAAGCCCTGTCCAGCCTGGCCTTGGGCACTGCCAGGGATCCAGGGGCAGCCACAGCTTCTCTGGGCACCCTGTGCCAGGACCTCCCCACCCTCACAGTAAAAAACATCCTCCTAATATCTCATCTAAACTTTCTTTCTGTTTGAAGTCTTTCCCCTTTGTCCTGTCACTCCAGGCCCTGGTAAATAGTCCATCTCCACAATTTTGTAGGCTCCCTTTGGGTACTGGAAGGGCTCAGTTAGGAAAGAGGTGGGGGGAAGAGGGGGCAGAGGGAAGGGAAGGAGATGAGGAAAGAGAGAGAGAAGAGGGAGCTGTGCACATGTGTTTTGCTCAACAGCAGATAAAAATACAGTATTTACTCCCTCTTCTGTCTCTATGTGCCAAAACTGATCATAATATAAAAGCAGTTAGTAATTTTTTTACTATGCTTTTTCAAAGATAAAATAAATGGAATTTTCAAGTATTTTCAACCAGCTCTCATTCTAAGCAGCCATGAAGTTGTTTATATGGCCAGCCTCAATTATCAGATTTTTTAGATACACAGCCTGTGAATTATCTGTATAAAAAGTAAAGTTCCATCCTAATGCGTTAAAAATCATGCAGGTCATTGCAAAAGTTAGCTTCCTTCTGAGCCTTTGTGGAATTCTGGGTTTTGGGACTGAACTTTTACCATCCTTTAGGATATGGACAAAGGTTTTAGAATCTTGTGGACTTTCCTAGAGAGGTTATGTCTATAGCAGTCAGCCAAAACTGGGTAGCTATCTAAAGAAAACCACAGAGAACAAGAACCATGTGATAAAATGTGGTAAAGGGGTCTGAAAACTTGTTCTGTTTGACACCCCTCCTAGGAGGCCACACTTGAAAGCTGAATCTGCTATGTTCACTGGAAACTTAGGGGTTATTGAGGAGCAGACCTGATTCATTTTCAAAATTCACTTTGGAGACATAAAGCATCTGGCAGAGATACCAAATATCACAAAGCAGTCACACATTCCTGCCAAGAATCCTCCAACCCTCCCTGCTCAAGTGGTGAAGGCCATCAATCAGTAACATCATAAAACTCATGACTATATCTCACAGATACATAAAATATGAGTTGTTTACAACAGCCTGCTTGTCAAGAAATTAGAAGTCAGCAGAGGTTCATAAAAGTTAAGGTAGAAGGAGCCATGCAGATCTGAAACATTCCATAAACATCCATCTGTCTCCCTTAGAACAAATCTTGGCCAGGAAGGATGCAGAGGAATAAATGGCTCAGTTTATTTGGGATTCAGAATTGTCCCTGCAGCAGCACTGCAGATCAGAGCTCCAGTCACACGTCCACGGGCAGAATTGCACATGCACCAATCTTAAAGATTTGTCTGTTTAATATCATAGAAAGAATCACTCCCAGGCCTCTTCCAGAAGGAGAAGGGGTTCTCCCAGGAAGTAGCAGTAAATGGTAGCTACGGCACAGGAAAGCAGAAGAAATATTAAATTCCTGAGAGGGCCCAGCAGGGAATAAATGAACAGTACCATGGACCCACTGGGTCTCTGCAGGAGCCAGGTGCTATTTTACAGGCCAGTTTTATGCTGGCCCAGGAATTAACTCACCATATTCACAAAAAAGCTTGTTTGCTCATTAATCAACTGAATAAATAGGTTTGATTGCCAGGATTTTCCCACCTCTGCCCTCCATCTCCCTCCAAAATCTGGAATCAAGAAGCTCTTTTCAGGGGTTTCAATTGCTGACTATAATCTAAAGTGCATTTGTATTATTTTATGCAGAGTAAGATTTTGTAACACTTCTGTGTGAACCTGACATGGCAGAGAGTAAATATAAACAGTAATGGAGGAAAACTCAGAAGGGCAGATTTTAAATAAAGCTCAGTATCCAACATCTTATTCTGTCTTTGTGTTTTTAATAACCTTGAATAAAAATAAGGCAGCCTGGAGACTGCATAAAGACCATAAAGGAGGTAAAATCATTATACAGTATTAAACTCTGAGAATTAACCCTGGGGATTAATAATGTTACAAAATATACTGGTTTAAGTGCTGAATGTACAGAAAAACAGGGTAAATCCCTATGATAGTGCCACATCATCTTTTGCATATTGTAATTTTAAAAGAGAAAGCAGTGCAGGAAAGAAGGGAAGAAAACCCAGCTGAATGAACAGAGCTTGGTTTGGGCAAGGATAGAAAATCCATTCACTCATTCCAGGTGTTCAGTGCACAGTTTGTCAGGCCTCAATCACCACCACATCTTGTGATTCAGCAGGTCTCAGAACAAAACACTTCTGATTACGCCGTGCTGCTGTTTAGAACACTTCAGAGGATTTTGGGGATGAGCTTTTTCTGTGCACATTAAGGAAAAATGTGTTTAAAAGACTGGTTCGACAGGAGGACTCCTCCGTGGGTGGGTGGAAGGCATCTCTGACAGACATCCTTTATTTTTTTGAATACTTCAAAATGAACCATGATGTGATCAAGAAAACTGCAGTGCTAAATTTGCACTTCCATGCTTGCTGCTTGGTAATGCACTGGCTTTACTTTTAGGGTGTCAGAGAAGCTTTAAAATTCACAAATTTGGGCGCTGTGAAGTTTCGAAGACCTCCTCCTCCACCTAAAAGTGTCATCTCATCAGCTTTGGCTTAAATGTAATCCTACCCTGCAGAACTTCACTGCCTGAAGTTTCGTCAGCCACTGGAAGAACTGCAGCTTCTAGGCAGGGACACCTGAGAATATTGATAAAATACGAGGATAAACAATTTAATGAATAAATAATTAACATGTTATTAAAGCTTTATTAAACCAGATTTGCCCTAGATACATGCATATTGGGCTTTTCTGAGATCTTACAGGCCTGACTGGCTCATAATTTGCATTTTGTGTGGGGATCTTTGCCATGAAAAAGTTAAAAATTAACTGCTCCCAGAGAGCAGTGTCTTTTGAAATATTGTAAATTAATGCACGTCTAAATGGTAACCAAAACCCAAACCCACTCTTTTTCAAATTATTGTGAAATATTAATATAATTAACTAAATTTATTCCTATTTGCAAAATCTCCCTTCCTACAGAACAAATTGTTTGTTTCAGAGCTCAGCCATGTATAAATTAGCTCTACCAGTATTGCAGAGAGCTAACTAAATCTGCTGCAAAAGATTAGGTTCCACAAGACCTAAATTGCTGTTTCTGCATATGTGCAAGCAATTAAAAATGATTTATAGAGGTTGTGAGATATAAGAACCTCCCATAAATATTGTGAACATCAGAAATGGGAGAGGCAGGTTTGATAACGTGCAGGAGATCCGATGTTGTTCTTTCACAATGAAATGATGTAGAGAAGGTCCTGACAAGTCAGAGCATCTCTGCCTCCATGGAAAAGAGAGAAAACACTTCTGCTTCTCACTGTAATTCCACTCCTTGTTCATTGTCATCAACCTGATTTTCTAATGAACCCAGTTTATTGCTACTTTTATTCCTGAGACTCCCTTATTTAATAAGTGCACCCCAGAACGTGACAAGTGCTGATAGTGGGTGGACTCGCATAGTTAAAGTGCAGAGAAAAGTTTTACAAATAGTCATAAATGGTTTACAAAACACAGTTGGTGAATTAATTTCACTGAAAAAATATTACACTTTAAGAAGGTGAAACATCTATGGCAAAACTCACAAATTAACTTTCCTCTAGACTGCAAAAAGATCATATCAAGATCCCAGTTTAAACCCCTCCTTTAGGAGAGAATCCAAAATATCCTGTGTCATACACATGATTTTTTACCAGACAGGGAAAAGAGTATGTGGGGTTTAGTAGGCACTGCTGCTAATTTCTGAAATTAAAAGAGTAAGGAAATAAGAAAGTGCAATTGAACATTTGTTTTTTATTGATCGTTAATTTATTTACGATCTTGCTACGGGCCATGCTGTAGAAAACCATATTTTAAATGGCGGGGGGGAAGAAAGAGAAGTATAGAACAACAAGAATAAATTTCTTGTTCNATAGAACAACAAGAATAAATTCCTTGTTCAAGAAAGGGGAAAAAAAAAAGGAGGTCAGCTTGATTGTATTTTCAAGTTTTAATTGTATGAAAGGCTTTAATTTTTTGCCAGCTTAAGAACTACTTGTTAAAAGCAGACAGCCCCTGGCAGCACTTTTTCAGAGAGCCATTAACCCCATCCCATACAAAGAAACACATCTTTAATTTGGACTTTTAAAACTTCAAAATATAAAATTGTTGTAGTGCACCTGGTATGTTAAACACCTTCTTGAGGGTCACCTTTCCTCCTGCTTTCCTCCATGCTTCTTTCCCCACAAAGAAAAACTGAATTTTTAATTAATATCTAAAATGACAGGAATGTTTGTCGTGCAACTGGTTTTTTGTAAAACCCCTGAAATTCAAACATTTTAGGTAAAAGTGAATGGGAATCTCAGCAGTCTTTTTGAAGGTCTCTCATTGCAAGCTCTTACAGAAACCAGTCTGCTTTGGGGTAATAAGGAAAGCCTCCTTATACATTAATAAGTGCTCAAGAAAAAGGAAATGAAAGCTATGGGTGATACAATCCCTCAAGTGCAGCTTTGTCATTATTTTATCACTGTGGCCTGTGCTGGAATTGGAGTAGGGAAATTAAATCAGCTACTTATTGGAGAGA
Source organism: Machaerirhynchus nigripectus (assembly GCA_013397975.1). NCBI lineage: Eukaryota > Metazoa > Chordata > Aves > Passeriformes > Dicruridae > Machaerirhynchus > Machaerirhynchus nigripectus. Next base: position 706,439 of record VZRQ01006439.1, on the reverse strand, counting down.
GCTAGAGAAGATCTGAGATCCCTTTGATCATAATTGACTATGAGGTTTCCTTTGCAATGTGTGAAAAAATCACAAAGAAGTGTTTTTTTGAAGACTATGAATGTGTTGGTTTGGATTTTGAAATCAGGGAGGTTTTTAAATCATTTTATGTGCTGATTTGCTACTTTTTCTGTGGACTTCCTGAGGTTACAAATAAACTTCTTCAGGTTCATATTAAAACCCCATCTTATGAACATTCTTCATATGTGGCTTAGAAGCAGGATCCCTTTTGCTTTGGAACCTATAAAAGCATTGCTGTCAAAACTGAAACTCAGTTAATTTGTCCCAGGTGACAAACCTCATTGCTTTCACTGAGTTTCCAGACACCACGCTCAACAACTCAGTCTTAACCCAATTCTTGTAATTAATCACTAACAACTCATTTCCTTTGATTATATTTGTTTCGTTTGCCCAACACCCCCAGAAGAAAGAGCCAGGACTACTTTGTTCAATTTGTAATGAGCACAAGCTAATCTCCATTTAATAGCTTGTAACTAATGACATCTAAATGACCTCTGCTCCTTGACGCCCCTGACTTCATTACATTTTTGAATGATGACCCTCTCAGTCAAACCTTTCCTCACAAGAAGATTTCAGCAGCACGAGCACAGATCAAGGAGTGGGAGCAGCTGTGATGTAAACTCGAGCTGCTGTGACTCAGAGCCCACAGCAGGGCACACGGAGCCACTGCCTTTATCTAACACAGCACCTCTGTCAAGCCTTGATTTGCAAGAGTCCTGCAGTCCTCAGACACAAGAGCAATTGATATCCTTCATTCTCTGAGCTGAACTGCTGAGCTAACCTGTAAACTCAATTAACACCAAGCATAACTCAGTGATTTCTTCCCTGACTAGTCACTGGACAATAGCTGAGATTAGTTACACCCTGGGGAATATCAGAGCTAAAAGAAGTGCTCCAGATATTGGTTAAAAAAAAAAATAAACTCAGTATGTATAATTTTTTAAGGTGCAAGAATCTCAAAATCTTTTTCCCAAAATAATTTTTAATATAGATGACCCTTGTCCTATAATAGATACACTTAATTTCATACTCTCAACTATAATTCTGTCTCTGCCCCAAGAATTACCTGGAATAAAACTACATCTTGCTAGGAACTGTGGTGCAGAGCGACATCCAACATTTAAATTAAGCTTTGGGAAGACAGGTCTAATTTTGTCTTATCTATTGTAGTTGTCCAACGTGATGATTTTTTAATAGGGGTTTTTTTGGAAGATCTAAAGGTGAGTTACCTAGTTATTAAAAGCATTTTTATATCTCCAAATCCTTCAGAGCCCTTAAACCCACGCATCCCTGAGGCAAACTTTATCAAGTTCACAGACTTCTGATGTCCAGCAACAATTCTATAAATCTGCAAGGTTCTAACACCTCACAATACCTCTTTAAAATTCTTATAGCCCTAAGGCAGCCCTCTCCATCACAGCATGGCCAGAAGGCATCAAGACAAGTAGGAGCAGGTGGAATATGGACACACGAAGACTTCAGTGCACCAGAACGGGAAGGTTTGGCACTGGAGAGGAGAGCAGGCAGCAAAGAATCCCGGAGCTTGCAGGTGCTCCAAGCATCCCCGTCCTGACCAGGAGAGATTTAACCTGTGACAAGGACACAAAACAGACTCTGATTCTAATTCTGACATGAGTTTGGTGTGCTTTTTCCTACCTCTCTGCAAGACGGGAAGAGCTCACCCACCCTTCCCTTACAACCAGGATAATGACTGCAGAGTGAAAGGATGGAATTCAACCCAAAACGTCACAACAAGTAGGAAAATGGGTGTGAACTTAAAATTTGACACTGATGCAATTAGTGAGGAGGCAAAACACACAGAAGAGGAGAAAACCCCGAAAGTCCCATGTGATCAACGTCATCAGAGCACAAACAGGGAAGGGTTTCTCCTGCCTCTCCCCAGTGGCAGCAGCTCACTCACAGAATGCCAGAGCTTTCAAACATTTATCCTTAAGGATGTTGCAAGAGATGACAGCTGAGTACAAGGAAGCAAAAGCTGCTAAAATATAGTTATCAACATTAGCTGACAAAACCAGCCTCTTTTCAGCTCTCTGAGGGGACCACAAGCAAGCACACAGGCATGGAAATCAACCAAAAATCACTGTTTCTGGCTACAGCTGAATTAGTGCAAACTGCTCCCAACCTTTTTGGTATTTCACATCAAATTAAAACTGAAGCTGGAAAACTGATCACATGAGAACAGACGTCTGATCCTTATGCCTGTAGCTTCACCTTCAGGGTTGGATAAACACTCTTGTTGAAAACCATAGCAGATGAAAATCGAACGTTTAAAAGAGAAAGACATGGAGTTTATGGAAAAAAAAGCTCTCTGGATTTTCTTCATCAGGCAGAACATCCTTGATCATCAAAATAATGGCATCATCATTGCATTATCCATTCTGTGATTCTGCAAATAACTCATTTTCCCTCCATGTTTATTGACAGCTGGGACAGAAGGTGTACCAATGTACAGTTTCTCAGCCACAAGAGATTTTTTCCTCATCACTAGTAGGAAGTAATGCCAGCTGGAAAAGTAATTACCACCAATTCCGTGAGACTTACAGGTGAAAAATGTAGTGAACACAAAAAAAATCCTACCAGCAACTCCAGCATGACAACATAAACATCCTGGCACAGACTACAAATATGCCTTTACAAATATACACATTTATTATGCCATGTACTTGGCCAATGAGCAAACTTGATAAAAACAAATAGAGCTGTTATTTTTTCTACAAGAGTAGATTTAAAAGGAGGTAGAGGAGGACAGACCTCCTACAGAACAGAAATCCAGGACTCTACAAGGAAAAAAAGGCAGGTCAGACCTAACCTGTGGTGTCTTTGCAGGATATGAAATGAAGCAGCAGTTCATGTCACTTCAGAGGAAGCAAATGCCGTAATATAACACCACAGACACATTGATGGGCTGACATAAAAAAGAAAAAAATCCATCAACAGATAAGGTTTTTTGACATTGAGTCTGGGGAGCTGCATCTGATGGCTCTGGTCTAAGCAGATGCTGGAAATTTTATGAACTTGGACAGCAGAGTTTTTGACTTTGTGGGTGAAACTGTGCACAGAAACGATTTCATTTGATTCAGTTCATTGGAGTATCGATTTTCAGGGTTGATGATTTATTAAAGTAACATTTGGTACAGTTGGACCTTCTAGTAATGATGATGCTGTTACTGACACTGAAAATAAATCACCGTAAATCTTTAAAAGAATACGAGTGCTTAGCCAACAAATTGGGTGTCCTGGATTTGGAGAAGCTTGGGAATTCCTGCTAAGTGATATAGTGACCTTTTTGGCTGTGGAAGTGTTCTCCTTTTTGTCAACACTGGACAAAGGACAAGTTTATTTAAACATACCAGGGAGTTTATAGCCTCATTTTTTACCTAAATGGTCAATTGAACATGCAAAATATGAATTACACATTTAAGTTTTTCACTACTAAACAATCCTGTATGAAAATCAGGAAGCAATCTAGCAAACTGAGCAAGTAACCACTGCTGCAAATGCTTACCTATCTCTGTGTGGAATATAATTTAACAGTTTAGAAAATCCCTGGGCACACAAAAGGCAGTCCCGAAGTAATCTCTTGTGCATCCACCTGGCAGGTGCCTCCCAAATATCTACCTCTGAAGAGGCTGGAGCTTCACAGACCTGGAGGATTTCCCTTCCCTGGCACTTTTTCACTGTTTTATCTTCTGACAGTCGTTTTCAGCACTCACCTTTTTAATTGAGGCTGCACTCAGAAGCAGGCAAGTCTTCCCATGAGGAACGAAGTGCAACCAAGATCATCAAGGCTCCACACACCAATAATGCTGCTGCTCATCAGGCTGCCGCTGTATTGCTACTCCATAATCACTTTTAGACTGCCTGAGATGTGATCTCCAATAGAATGGAGACCACTCTCCACAGTAAATGAAGATAAAATAAATTTTCAGTAGCACTGCACATGATGAAAATGCATTTCTACAGAACTAAATTACAGGAAGCTAATAACTTCACAAGGGAATCATTACTTCTTCTTTTTTTTTTTTTTCTTTTTGCTAAGGGCAACTAGTTTATTTTGCTTTGTAATAAACTTTATTTCCAAACCCTTATATTTTTTTGTGTGTGAGAGAATAACCTTGGTAAGCATAATACTCTACAAACAATTCTGTCTATTGACACCATAACCCAGGTGTTCCTGAATAAAATTCTCTCAAATACTCTGTGATCAGGCAAAAATGAACTGCAAAACTGAGAACTAATTTGTCACATTTAGCCCCAGCCTTGACAAGAGGTGTGAAGAGCCATCTTCCCCGAAGGACCCAAAATTTCCTGCTCCATTGCACTGTAGTTGTAGTCAAGAGGTGATCAATTAGCTAAAGCTCATTTAAAGATGCACCACAGTGTCTCTGCACTGGGTTAGACCAGAGATTTTAATACAGAGAAGGGATCAGCAGCCTTGAATTGCTCCTCCATATCTTCTGTCTCATGAGTCAGGGATTGATACTACAGGGTGTAAAACAAGTGTGCAAAATTATACTTAAAGTCTGACTTCTTGAAAAACAGAGGCAGCTCAGAACGAAACAGACGTAAAAAACCACCAGTGAGTGGCAACAAATTTTCCCATTTCTTTCTGAGTTTATTCTGGATGGGTCTTCTCTCCCAGACTGCCCCTCACACAATCCCCCTTACTTAATCAGTAAAGAAAAGAAGAAAAAGAAAGAAGAAAGAAAGAAAGAAGAAGAAAGAAAAGTGAAGATGACATCTCTACATCTGCAGAAAACCCACTGGGTCAGCAGCTGTCTACTGTTTGGGAATTTGAAGGTTTTGATAACTGTGCAAGGCTAGATCTGTAAAAATGCTTCTTTTTAACTTTTGTATCATGTAGTTATCTTGGGGCTAAAAATCTTTGCTGGACTGAATACAACATATTAAGTTCTCAATAAATTCACGAGGAAAATACAAAATTTGCTTTGAAAAAAAAAAAAAAAAAGAGGAAGAACTAGCAGAGATACCAGAAGTGTAAATGAAGCTTGTTTCAATGTCAAAAACTGCCCATGAATTATGTTCGTCTTAAGCCCTGGCAATTCTGTCATGAGTTTTGTAGCAGAGTAGCTACCAATGGATCTTCTCTGTTGAAGGCTGTGAGTGGCCCCCTCCTGGGAGGGGACAATCCCTGCTTGGGGCTGGGCACGGCGTTAGTCACAGGGTGGTGAGCAATCCTTTTGTGCATCTGTTTTGATTGGTGTTTATTGAAAAATGTCTCCGTTTTCATCATCATCATCATCATCATCATTATTGCTGCTATTTTATTTCAATTATTAATCTGTTCTTATCTCAACCCATGGGTTTTGCCTTTTTTCCCCTGATTCTCCTCCCCATCCCGCCAGGGAGGGCTGTGGATGGCACTGACCTTAAATCACCACACTGCTTTTCCCTACAGATTTCTCCTTTCCATGACAGCAAGGCGACGTCTTCACTGATATTTCAAGTGGGCTCATTCTCTTGTTTCTGAGCTGTGTGTAAACCTCTGCGACCCCAAACCTGACACCTCTCTTACTTAAGATGAATTTTTCTTGGTAGGTGGCTTGATTGAAACTCCTGTTAGATTAAAGGCTGACCTGTAACTGTGAAGGAGTCCTCCCAAGGACTGGGAGAGATCATTTCTCCCCTTAGCACAGGTGTCGTTGCAATCATCAGGAATTACAGTGGAAGAACAAGAGCTAGACAGAAAAACATAAACAGATTAAAAGCAGAAGTGATCATTTTAGTGATTAAACATTTCTTAACTGAAATTACATGAAATGCAAAAGCAGCATGAAAGGTCAGGAGAGATTTTTCAAAGAGTGCTCCAGAGGAAGGGAAAGGGAAAAGCAATTAAATACAAAGATAGAAGGTTATGATGCATAGAAGATTATTGCAAACAAGTGGCTGCCAGCAACAAACTGCATTGTTTTGTATGTTTAATTAATAAAATAATCTTTTTCATTAACGGCTGCCACTGGGGAAGATAGATTGGAAAAAACATGCAGGAAACAAAACAGACACATTTCTTACTTGTGTGCATTTACATGTATGTAGAAATCTGAAAACGAGTTTTGTTTGTCTCCAAAATTATAGAATCAGAAGGAATACGTGGTTATTACTGACACAGATCCTGTTCCTTTAAAAAGGCCACCAAATTTGCCCACACAAATGTTTTTTGTGGGGCACAAATGCACTTTTTTCTTTACTTTGTTGTGAGTAATTCTCAAAGGTAGAGAAGGCAGCTGAGGGAAGTAGCACCCTCAAAAGGAAAAGCCTAAAAGAAACCCCATCACTTAAAAATTCCAGTTCTGAGACAGGGTTGATTAGAGTCTGTTTTTAAGAGTGCCAGGGTTGTGGGTTCAATCTCTGTATGGGCCAGTCACTTAAGAGCTGGATTTGATAATCCTGGTGGGGTCCCATCCAACTCAGAATATTCTGTGATTCTGTGAACCCCAAACACATGATAATGACTTCATGTGAACAATACCCTCCTTTATATCCTTGACAAGAATAGAGATTTAAGGCGTTTATTATTCTCTTTATTATTCTCTTGTAAGAGGAAAACATTGAGCAAAACATTGAAGGCCAAAGGAACTGAGTGAAGGGACAGTGTGTAGACAGTCTCTTTCCTTGTGCTCTCTGCTCAGTGAGTGTTTTACTGTGCCAACACTCTCCCCTTCTGCCTTCAGCTTTAGTCCACGAGCAAAGCTGAGCTGCTGCTCAGAACTCTGACATGATCTGTGATTAAAGCAAGGCCTTGATCAAAAGCAGTTTTCAGACTCCCAGCTCACTATTCTATGCAAGGGAGTGACTTTGTCACACCACATGAATCAAAAGCCCCACTGGATGTTGTAAATAAAAACTCTTTAAACAACAACAACAATAAGGAAGAAGGACTCTTTGATCAGGCTACAGTTAATTGATTAAAATGTCCATTTCATTGTCCTTTCATGTCTAAGCTTCAGTAAACATAAGAGAGCAGAACTCAGCATGCAGTAGTAGAAAGGAGGCCATGAAGGAAAGCCTGGCAAGTAAACAAAGATTAAAAAGAAAGAGAAAAAACAGATTATACAGAATAAATACAGAAACCTACTGTGCTCATGCCCAGAAGCTTAACCCAATTCTCCAGCTATGCCACTGAAAAGCAGAGGAACTAATAACCATCAGCAAATCACAGACTCATATTTGCATTTATTTTTCCCACTGTAACAATATGAAACCTTTCCTACCAAACCCGCAATGTGATTTGTGCAAAACTAACCTCGTATAATGCTGCCAATATGAAATGGATTAAGTACAGGGAAAGGATATTGACTTTCATTCTAGGGAAATCTGAAAAGAAACCTTGTCTTTGGTTAACGAATAAACCAGGTTTTCCACTCTGATGAAAGTGGAATTGCTATAGTTGCAATTTCTCTTTCAGCTGAGAGGTATCAGGATGGCACCCAAGTTCCAAACATTCTCAAAGACATTCAGACATATAAACAGCAGCAGGGGCCACTGAAGCCCTTCAGGATGCTCACAGGTAATCAATTTACAGGCTCCTTTTCTGTGCAGTGGAAGAGAGCCACACAATCCCTCCTCCTCCTCTCAGACAACGCAGCACACTGATGCTTTGATTTCTTTGAATCTTCTCTCTGGAGAGCCAAGGCTCCCTCTGTGATTCAAATAGAAAACCTAGAGACACCTGTCTCACCAAATTCCATCCTTTTTAATTCTCTCTTTCAGCCTTACTATTAAAAAGAGATCACAACTTCATTAAACAATTATGTTCAATGCTGGACATAACGTTTGCAAATGGACAAAATAAAGTGCAACAATACTCTTGCATGCTAGTATTGTTCTTGTTTGCATTTTTACTTTTGCCTAAAGAACATCAGTGAGATCCCTTAAAAGCATAAGATAATCAAATAACATGTTTTAAAACTTGAATTTTATGTGTCAAGGCATGCAAAACAATACACACTGACAGACAAAGCAATTGGGAGGTAAGGCAAGTGAATTGTGCCTCTCATGTTAAACCTTGGCTGAGTTTTATTAAAGGGAGAAAAAACTACTCCAGAGATCCTCTTTTATATTGCTGAGCTAAAAAACTTGTGAATACAGTGGTTTTAAATGGAAGTAATGATATTTTTCCTAAAATGAATGGCACAGCTGTAACAATACCCCACTTGTGCCATTGTCCAGTCTGGAGCACACATGGAGAGACGGAGAGTTGCTGCCACTTGTATCTTTACCACTTCTACAGTGACTGATGCTTTGCAGCCCAAACATCCACCCCCAGTGCCAAGTCTAATCTCTCTTTTTTTCTCATTTAACAGCCCAAATGCACATCCCCAGTCACTGGTTGGATTTGGGGTTATTGCCTCTTGCTTGCAGTGTTTGATGTATGAGCTCTCTAGGAACAACTGGCCCTCTTCTCTGAAAAACATGAAAGCATCACTCTGCAAACACTCAGAGCTGCCCAATGTCCCATCTGAGTCCTACTGGGCTTAAAATATAAAACACTGAACTTGCCAGCACTTGTTGTTGCTTGGGAAAAAGTGACTACCACGGATAAAAGTCCCAGAGAAATGAACACAGAGTGGATGCACTGCCATCACTCCTAGCACTAACTTAAATTATTAAGTAGTATTGGAGTAAAGATTGCACATTCAGATATTTAACAGGTGCCAAATCTAGGAATATCAGCTTCAGACATAACGTGATAATTTGCCTGAAGTATTCCACCATTTCCTTTTCCTCTTTGCAACAGTGCAAACAACTCCACCTTGGAAAGGCAAACAAACAGCTGTGTACAACATATTTAACAACAGACCACTAAAAACACTTCTGTTCAAATGGAATTGCAGCAGCAAACCTCAAGATAATATGGATTTTTATGGAGCTTTTATGGATCCATTAGCTTAAATAGCTGCTGAATTTTTGAACTAGAATAACAGATTTGCATATATTGCCTCAAATTTGCACCTTGCAAGGTCTGTTTCCTAATTTTGAATGATGAAGGCAGTAATGTAATACAAGAGTGTGCCTGAATAGAGCATTATATGAACTGTAATACTTTTATTCTCTCTAATTTATTAATGTGCCATACTTCAAACAGCAGGGGCTTTTTCAATCATCTCATTGAAGTGTCAAAGATGCTTAGCACAAACATTTCTAAGATATTAGTTATTAGACTGTTCATGCATTTTATTTTTGCAAATAGTGAAATCACACATTTCAATTTCATTTTAATGTTCACTTCCCACAGAATATTCTCATATAGTTTTCAAACCTACTAATACTAGTCAGGCATAGTCTTCTGGTTGGACAGAGCAAGTTTACAAAATTTCATTCCCACAAGTAATGAAAATAACTTCACTTAAATGAAATAACTGCAGAATCATTTTTATTCAATTTTTTAGAATGCAAAATATGCCCAGCTCTCCACTCCTCTTACAGCACAAAAAAGTGTAAAGGAAGGTAGGATCTCACCTAAGTGCAGTCCAGCACTGATAAAAATTCTGGATTTTGAGGGATGAAAATGAAGTCAAACAAGGCGGTTTTTCCAAAATATCAAAAAGGACCTCCTCTTAAGTACTTGTTTTGTGGGGCCTCCTTGAATGCAAACAATCTACCATAGTTTTATCAATAAAAATGGGTATTTCCTTTGCTACAGAAGAGTAGTTTTTTAAACTACCAAGCTATGTATATAAATAACCAGGGAGAAAAACAAAACAAAAAAACCCTGAGACAAACACAAGTAAATTGCCTGATAATCTTTAAAGACTGCACTTTAGCTAAATTACTGGTACTGATCTTAATTATCCAAATGGCTCCATTAAACAAATGAGATGTCTGAGAATCACACAGGAATATGCATTCTGATTCTGCTCCCCAATTTGTTTGATTAATATGCTACAAAGCTAATTAATCCTAAGGGAAAACATAAGAGTTGTGCTTCATATTGCACAGGTTATCTGTTAACTAGTAATACACCCAAAAGAACTTTTAATCTAAAGACTGCATTCATTATTCATATGTTTTCTATTTAATATTGCATTTTAGGACTGCTTAAATATTGCTGATCTTTCTCTTAAACCCAATTATTTATAGCATAAATGTGAAGATTCCAAAATACACCAGAGAAGTTGTGTAGACAGACTCGCAAAGTTCTGCTTTAGGAAAATTTGTAATGTTGTCATTAAGTACAGAACTGAGAATTACAATCCTCAGGTTGTGGGACTGGAATTTTCCAAACAGCAAAATTTCATTATGATTTCTTTAACCCCTAAAGCAAAGACATTTCTAACTTTGGACACAATATAAACCCTGAAAATGACATCTAATATTTGCTTGCAAGCCTGTCATACAGAAGACTACTGAATCATATGATGATATATAAATTCATGTCAAGATATGCTCCATAAAACAGGAAAATTCTTTCCTCATTCTCCTGCAGAGGAGTTGAGCAGACAGCCTGCATGTAAAAAAATAGGAAACAGCACATTTGAAAGAACTTTAAAGAGCAGAAAGACCACTTAAAAAAACTTCATGGAATCATCTTAGAATGTCCTGTGTTGGAAGAGACCTTAAAGATCATCCGGTTCCAACTCCTGTCAAGGGCAGGGACACCTTCCACTAGACCAGGCTGAAAAATACAATCTGTAATAAACTGTTAGAAAAAGTAGTACAAAGCAGCCTTAATAATCTCTACTATAATGAAAATTTGACTTTGTGAGATTGACAGGAAAATATCCTTTTGAATGATGTATGTATGCAAAACGTATATACTCACAAAGAGTCCAAAAACTGCTGTCTGCTACAATAAACAAGGAGGTATCTGAGGAAAGTATAGACATTTTAAGATTTTTAAAAAAGTGCCCTGATGGAATCAGGATGTTTGTGGTCTAAGAGCATTTTTATTCTTTGGCCAAAAGATAACTGATGCTACAGACATGGTGTGGAGAGCACCAAAGCAAAGGTTTTGTGGGTCAGGTTCTAACAGAAACGAGATGAGATGAGAATAAATAAGAGAACAGTTGTATCACCAGAAAACCAGACCTTACTTTTGCCTATCCTGACATGAATGTCCTGCCCTAGCTCAGGGTATGTGGAGAGGAAGAGAGAAGGGAGAGATTTTCATGAGGTACAGTCACACCAACACCGCGCATCCAAGAGAACCCTTTCCTGTCCCCTTTCCATGGCTGTCTGGTCTTCTTCCACTGATGGAGAAGGTCATGTTACAAGATTTTTAATCTTTTCAAGCTGTAGGACTTAGGATACCAGGTTCTTGCAATTCTGCCATGTAAAAACCCTCCATGATGCAGGTTGGTGTAAGACTCCCACTGCTGTAGTGCTACAGCTTTTGTAAAACATCTCACCCTGGCAATGGCCACAAGAGTGATAGATCAATGGCTTTCCACTGGATTTCAGCTGTCAGTTAACCATGAACTTTAAGTTTACTATGAAATAAAAAAAAACAAAAAAAAAACAAAAAACAAAACCACCAAACCACCAAATGGTCGAAAAGTGAATTTACTTATAACAATCATCAACCTTAATACATATGTTACATGTAATAATATTTGTATCAAATTGTATCATCATTCTACTACTTAGGAAAAATTTGGCTTGATAGCTGCTAAATGCAAGGCAGTGTAAGAACTAATTAGTCTGGTTAAAATGCACATTCTGCTAACTTTATTTTTAAAAGTTGGAGAAGTTCCTCGTGGACACTTGCTCCATTTAGTGTGAAAGTGAGATATGTGCTGAGTTTAAGGGCTAGAGATTTAGAAACTCTGCATCTCCAAAAGGAGGGCTATTAAAAAAATTAAAGCTGTGATCTTTCTTCAAAGATGCATTGAGATGAATTGTATGTAAAATACTTCAAGAAATAAAGCAGAATAAGAGACGTTACCATCAAGGTGTTCCAATTACTGATGAGATTTAAAGCATATTTTTGGCTAGCAGCCAATTACAGCTTACCACATTCAAAAGTTTATATATAATTTGTCATATTTCTGTCAGAGGGATGTTTTAACTGCCTGTGGAATATATGACAATAGAGATAAAAACAGCAAATGGTCTCAGAGCACTGGTTTACTAATACAACTAAAAGCATTTATGGGAGAAAAAAGTCAGAAACAATCTTAGTAAAAATTATATTGTGTAATCACAAAATAAGCCCTTACATTATGCAATGTGCCCTTGTCTTTTAGTACTCTGAGAGGATTTCCTACTCCATTTTGTTTTCTCCCTAATCTACATTAGTCTGCTGAAAAAAAACACAAAAACCCAAAAACCACAAACCAAAAAAGCAGTTTAATGCTTTGGGGTGTTTTAAAAAAAATTAGATGACAATTTTCTCTCTTTTAGAGCTCTGTATGGCTACAGGAGCATACTACCAAGATAAGTGGTGAAGATTTTTCTTTTGTAGAACACACCTTTGCATTTACTGGAATTAATCTTGAAGTTCATCAATTAGATTTGTGTGCACACAGAAACTCATTTTCATGCAAAATATTTGCTTTTTATTTTTTCTGGTTTTCATAATAATAATAGTTTCCAGTTGATAAGAAAAAGCTGTTGCCATAAAAAAGAACACAAGCAGAATATATCAAATCAGGATATCTGTTTCTTCTGATGACAGGAGCCTTTTTAGAATAATATCTACACTTTTGCTAAGGTCACCTGGTCTGTTCAGCCTGGAGAGGAGACTGAGGGGAGACCTCATCACAGTCTGCAGCTTCCTCATGAGGGGAAGAGGAGGGGCAGGCACTGATCTCCGCTCTCTGGTGACCGTGACTTTGGATATTTTATCTTTTCAGCTGGGATTTCACAATGTTTCAGTGAGGATTGAAGAGAAGAATCAGTAAAAGAGTAAGAAATATAACGAGAGCGAAATGCTAGAAAAATGAAGGAAATAAATCAAAAGTTTAAGTGCATCAGCACTTCAAGTTGAAAGGTTGAAAAACAGCCACTTCTGATATAATTGGAAGCCTCAAAACCATTGAAGTTACTTTGTCAATGATGAAAATAGAAGCAAAGCTGCCTCTTGAAAAGAAGGCCAATATCTGGTAGCACACCTGAAAGCAGACAGAGCCTCATCCTACACAAATCCTTCAAAAGTGGCATGAAAGAGGGTGTTCTGGGAAGGAGGAGGAGGAAATGCTCACAAGACCTGTTTGGGACAAAAATGGGCAGAGGAGGAAACTGTAGGGAGGAAAGGAAGGTTGCAGTGCAGACTGGGCATGAAAGACAGAAAAATATGGACAAAGGGAGAAGGAGAGATATGAGAAGGCTAAAAAGGGGAAAGGAATTCAGCATATAAGAGGGGAGTTTCTAAACTTGTCTAAATGTGTAAACTGACAGATATTTGCAAGTGGAAAAAGCAATGCTAAAGCCCAGGTAGGAGAAAGGAAGTGAAGTTTCATGTGAAGCAGTTAAAATTGCATTCTTGTGCTCACTGGAGACCCAGCTCTCCATCAGCTGAGTGCACGATCAGGCTGAGACGGGAGCTTTAAGAAAAGTCATGGAATGTGTCAAAACAAAGCTTGTGGTTTTTGGGTCTTACAGCTCTATCAAATCAGCTTCATTCTTGTTTTGAAAATGGACACCTTCTCTTGATCTTTTCAGACAAGCGATAAGCAAAGAAAAAATTGAAGATCTTCTCACATTCTGACCTTGGAATTCCTTGGAATGACCAAGGAATGAAAAAATAACTCAAGCTAAAGTCATAGAGGAACAGACTAGGGGCATGAGGGGAAAAAATGAAATTAGAAGTAGAAGCTAAACTAAAGTTAGTGTCTGTCAGCCAGCAAATCTTTGGCTTTGTCAGACTCTGTAATTTTCATTCCACAGAGGCTGACAGGAGAAAAATGGCACCTAACTGAGGTGAAATGCTTAGTTCTGAGAACGTCTCCTGAAAATAATATAGACTTTCTTTAGCTTCATGCTGCAGCACAAATATTTTAATGCTTTTTCATGGAAGGCTTCACTTTGATAACCCTGGCTGCTGCCGGCTAGAACGGTGTGCAAAAAGTCTCACTGCCCAGGGGATAAAACAGGGAAGACATTTTTATGATGTGTGGATGTGAAAATACTGACCTTGTTTTGAAACTTTCTCAAAAAATAAGGCAGTATCTACCAGTAAAAGAGATGTTTTATGCTCAGAAATATTTTCTTTGTTGGCTAAAAGGTAGGAAAAAGTATCTGGGAGAAATCTCTGCCCAGATAATTTTGTGCTGGGTGGGAAATACAGTAACGCTGACCCCTGAGGGATTAAGTTAGGCTGTTCTCCACAGAGGCAGATGTGTGACACTGACACAATAAATATACATGTGTGAGTGACACGTCAAGCCATCAGAATGAAAACAGAATTACCTAGTTATATGTCCAGCACATAAGTATTTGTCAGCAGAGCAATGCAAGAGTTGTTCTGCCTCCATAAAAGCGATCTCAAAGTTTTGTGCTCAGCCCATAAAGACTGCCCTATACAGCTGATTAATCTAATTTGACTTGGATTTATGAGCTCACCAAAAAGAACTCTCTTGAAGGAAGTGGCACCTACTGTGGGGTCTGTTTGAAAAACTGTCCTACCAGAACAGATTCATTGTAATGAATAGACTGAAGAGGATGCCAAGAGCAAAACTGGCCCTAATCATGGTCCAGTTTCACAGTCTGTGGGATTCTGTGATTTCACAGAAGAGATGGAGACTGAGAAAGTTTGTGGGAGAACAGGTGTGGGCTGTGGGCAGCCTCGACTTTGATGAGTTACAGCTGTGCAGAAGCAGGTGTGTCTGCTAAAGACCAGAGACCGGCTGACCCTCCGGCAGGTAACTCATAAGAGAGAGAAGAGGATGCCCAGTGATTACGACTGAGCAAGGAAGGAAGGAAGGAAGCAAACAAACAAACAAACAAGCAAGCAAGCAAGCAAGCAAGCAAGCCAGCCAGCAGCACAGAAGAGAGGGACTAGATGAGCGCTACCAAGAAAACAAGCACAACTAGAGCAGTTTTAGGTGAGAACAGCCTCCTTTTTAGCTCTGGACTGAGAGTTGATATTTTTGTTTATCACCAAAAGTTGTTGGGATGGAGCACAAAAGCCATCTTTCAGTTGTGATTCCTGCTGGGTTGCCACAGAAAAATTAATGTAACATGTTGCTTCCATCAAAGCTCTTTTCCCGGTGTTTATCTGCTAGTGTGAGTTGCACCTCAATTTTTCAAAAAATGTGGGTTTTGATTGGCAATGTTACATAATTACCAAATAATTTATATGCCAGAACACCTAAACCTAGATAAAGTGAAGATGATAAGTAATATGGGAAATGTTTAGGCGGATAAATGATCCACCATGAGTGCATTGAGATGTGTGGAATCCTCCACCCAACCAGCTACACAATTATACATAACAGGTATCATAGAAGATATCTGGGAGCAAGCAAATAATTATAACCTAAACCCACCAGTTCTATGGGGCTCTGAATTATCCTTGGAGGAGGAAATTCTGTTTGGTGTAAATCTGCAGGTTGGAAAGAGCCTGGCAGACTTTGAGGCAGATGAAATAGCATTACTTCTCTCCATTCCTCAAATGATTGAGGTGATTGTAGATCAAAACTTGTTTCACTGACTTCAGGGCAGTGTCTGTGAATTGGCACTGGGGTTTGTTTCAGGGGCCTGGAGGCAAGCTAAATAATTTACTTGAGATCCCAGCATCTCTCTTTTATTTGTATTTTTCTCTCTCAGTTTCTACTGGTAGCAATATCCTTGCTCCTGGCTAACTGTGCTGTGTATCACCAAATTCTCCTCACTATGACAGAAAATGTAGCTCTTCTCTTTTCCCAGACTGACCATAAGGCTGGTGTATTTTTGTCCTACCTGTCATTAAAAGCAACTGTACAAAACCAACCCAAAAAACCCAACCTAACTTTGCAATTACATCTTACATGTATTAAATCAGATAGCTAGAAATGAGAAGATATTTTGTGAAGTAAAATCCTTCAAAACACAGGCATATAATTTACCCTTGGAAAAATCAAATTCTGTTCAATATAAATCGGGGGAAAAAAAAGCTGAAATATAAAACTTGATCTACTTTGTGAGAAGTAGTGGAACATGTTTTCAGAGTGTTTAAGGAGAAAGTTGTGGTTTGCTTAACTGGAGCTACAAATGTTGGATCAGTTTCAAAACTGAGCTAGAAACAAAAGCTGATTAAGGTATAGCTGAAAGAGCTTATGAAATAGTAATGTAAGAAAATTACATCAGAGACAAAAAGAGAACTCATGCAGGAACTGGAGCTATTGTTTTAAAAGAAAAATGAAGAAAAAAAGCTTTTAACTTTCCAAAGGGTTGAAAGTGAGCAAGGTAATTATTGTGTATGAGGGGGAAAAAATAAAGAAAGCTTATGAAGATGGAAAGGTGAACCATAGCTGCAGTTAGCAGACAAAATTCAGTTCAATTCACATACCTCAGATGCAAGTGGAAATTTCTCTCCTCACTTAGAGCTGTGATCTTTATTAGTGTTTTTGTAGGTGAAGTGTGCAACTTTTATCTCTGTTGTGGAGTGGTTTCACCACACCCTGGCAAACAAATGCTGCAGAACACAGCAGCTGATGCAAACCTGGGGCCTGTGCACCCCGTGGGATCTGTGGCGAATGCAGACAGCAGGGAAAGGGGCAGACAGCAGGAGTAATATTTGCTGACAGAAGTGAAGAAAAAAAATTCAGGTGGGTTTTGATCACATTAAAAAAAAAAATCCAGAAACAAACCTATCGTGTGAGTTCTCCACTCCTTATGCAGTTCTGGAATTCTGCTGCAGTGTCATAGCTCCTCGAATGAGCCAAACAATTCACTTGCAGACAACCCTCTCCTAAAACTAATGGGAACAAAAGAGAAGCTTGTCTCCCTGCCTTGTGTGGCCATTGAACATTGATCTTTAACCTGCAACAAGTGAAACCCATCAAAGCTCCTGCAATTTTTTCTGCAGCAATCGCTGGGGGAATGAAGGGTCCATGCATTACGGTGTCATGTCCTGGCGGTCCCAAGCCCTGCTGAAAGACGGATGGCATTGAACCTGCACCCCAAAAAGGGAACCAGGCAGCTCCCAACAGCTTCCTCATAAAGAATTATTACTTCAGACAGCTGCATGTTTGCTCCATGGAAATCAATAGGTGGGTTTGTCAAACACTCTTTCACTGTAGAGATATCAAAGCTGGATTATGATTTTGACAGAACTTCAGTCTTTTGTTAATTAGGTGCTAAATAGTCATCTCAAGGAACATTGCTGTTACACCCACTAAGAGCAAAATGCACACATGAACAGCACAAAAAACATAAAATGTTATGTATATATGCAGTAATTATTGTTCTCTGTGATGTGTCACCCACACATTCCCTGATTTCATATTCCTTTGCTATGGTACCCTGCTGTATCTGGTTAGATTCTCACCTCTAGTTGAAAAGATGGATTGTTTCACTTTTTGTATCATTTACAAAGTTGAAACAGACCCACCAGGTACAGATATGATCCAAATAAATATAATATCATACCTAAAAGACTCTTCAACTTTATAGGGTAAATGCATGAGAAGTGGAATTAATATTTTTTTGGCAAGTGCATTCCAAAGAAGTTCCAGTCTTAGGCCAATACAAAAAAAAAAAGACCTTCTAAACTTTACATGGCACCATAGCATTTATTTGAAAAAACCCTTTGTAAATAAGATGATGACAAATATTTATTTTATGTCTGCTCCGACAATTTAAACTGCAAGTATTTGAATTGGTGATTCTCTTGCTCTCATTTAACATTTCCAAGCCTACAGATGATCAAACCATAATTGAAAACATTAAGCAATTAAAACAAACTTTATTCAACTTATTACTTAATTTTATCAAAGCCTGACTGTGTTCTTGTTCCCTTTATTTCGTGAAAGGATCCTGCTAAAGAACTCCCCATTTCTATGACCCTGTCCAAGCAGGTGAAACCTCTACCAAACAGTTACAAAATTTATGTTGTTCTTTGTGAAGTTTTTCCAGCAGAGCAGGTAATGAATTTATGAGTACCTTAACAATTAAGGTCATGAAGTGCATTAAAATTTTATCTAATTCCTCCATCCTGAATGGATTTTCCCCTGCTCTTTGTAGTTCCCACACAGTCTTTTTATTAATTTCTGTCATGAAAACTACAGCTGTGGTGGTACTGCATACAGAACACAGACTGCTGTACTTGCATACTTTGCAATTATTTCTTTAGTAAAGGTCCTTTCAACTAAAAACAAAAACAAAAAAGAATGACTCATGAATACTGAAGTTCCCACTGTCTCACTATGTTCCTTCATTCTCCACTGTCCCTGAAGCTAAGGTTCTAAATGGTTCTGTGCTCCTGGTATTTTCTTCTTTTGATCTTTTTAAAGATACTTTTTGTGTCTCACATTTTATATATCTGCAGTCTGGTTTCAAGGAAGTGACTCTTTTTAAAAGGAACATATATACTGAGTTTCTTGTTGTGTAATTCTCTCATGAAATGCAGACATATTGATCAACCTAATTTTATGCAGTTCCTTGAAATGATAAGAATCTGCTGAGAACTCTTAAGCACTGAAAATCTACGTGTCCTGCGCTCTTAAGAACTCAGCTCTGCATGACCTGGGAGTCAAAAATTCTCAAGGATCATTTACCTGAAATCTCCTAGCTTCATTTGTAAGGTGCTATTTTTCACCTGTGAATACTGGTTGCTATCTGTATTCTTGTGTGAGTCCCTCTTGGGTGATGAATTCCTATTCTGAGTTTGGTTTTAGAATCATTCTGCAAGTTTCAGTTTTGGTAGAGGTGTGTTAGGGATGATGTTGAGGAGCTCAATGCTCCCTGATTTCTACTAGGGAGGCAAAAGCTGCCAGTTCTGCACACACAGAAAAGCAAAACTTTCCCCCTCTGGCTGGGACTAATCCTGTCACTTCAAGGGACCTGAGATATTTACAGGATGCTGATGGAAAGACCCTCTTCAGCATGATGATGTGCAAAGAGAATCAGTGAAAGGACACTGAACCTCCAACATTAGCTCCTCTTTCTCCTATTGGCCCACATCCACTTCCTCCCCATCAATATTTTGGTGCAAAAGATTTATCTGGGATGACTGAGGAGAAATCTGGTGAGAGCTGCTCATTTAGGATCCCTCCACCACTGAAAAAGAATGAGAAGTGCCTTCACTGTCATCTCCCATTGCTATAGAAAAAGCCCAGACGATAAGCTTAGGTCAGAACATTTTCAGGGATGCTAAAGTCAGTGAAATGAATTTGAAAAATAAGTGTAATATTGCCATCTTTCTCTTATGCCTCCTCCTATATCTGAGCTACATAAGCAAATTCAGAAGTCAGAATTCATCTTTAGCAAAATGCTGCAGAGTGAGGCAACTGCCTCCTGATGTGACTTTCAGCAAATTGTGGAAGTGCAAGTGAGGCCCACAAGGCTGCAGGGCTGGAAAGGAGGAATTTACAGTTCCGAGCTTGCCTGCATCATGCAGACACCTCCTAAACCAGGGGTGTAAAAGAAGGATGTAAACCATAATTACAGGCAAGAGTCAATCAGCTCCAAAGAAATGCTGGGACATGAAATGCAGTTGACCAGAAATTGTGAGTTAAGCCTCCTTCAACCACAGCCATTAACAACGTGTAAAAGGCCTGCTGAAAAAAATCAATACATAACTGTAGCATTTATCAAGTTCATATAGATTTGTGTTGTTCCTGTCTCATTTGGATGGCTTTACCAAGGAGCCGTTCACAAGTGGGGTATCAAAAACAGCACCTGGGAGGCGATTTCCTCATTTTGTGTCATCCTTTTGGTGTTCTATTGAGGAGTAAGATCTGATGTTAACTTCAGATGCTTTGAAAAGAGATTGTTATTGATCAGAGGCTCACAGCTGTGCATGTTAGAGTGCTATGTAAGACTTTCCATGTATGAATCTTCTATGTGGCTTTTCCTTTTCTATTTAATTCTTTGTGCCTATGCGTTATCATTTTTTCCAATTACACACACACAAAAAAAGGTAATCTAAATGATAAGCAGGTTATAACATTTGGAATATGTGATGGAGTTGGTTTACATTCTGCTTTTATCTTGAGGGTGCTGTTTTTGCTGATGGCAAAAGAGAAAGCCAACAAAAGATCTAAGAAATTAAATAAAAAACTGAACTACTGTTTCCAAGGGGCAGCCTGAGATCAAATTTTCTTAAATAGCAATCCACCTGAAATGAAAAAAACCCCAAACCTACAAAAATTTCATTGCTTTTTAACACCTACAATGCAAAGACAAATTTAACAACAGTTATCTGGCATGAGATACTGGCAGTGAGAATTCTCTTACTGCAAAACTCCACGAAATACAAAGCAATCTGCGACCCAAATACTGTTTTACAGTGCAACACTGACATTCTTCACACAGGATAAAAGATTAAATGGAAAAGGAATTTGATTTTCTGAAGGTTCCTCCATCACCTCACCAACTCTCAGTTCTCCTCCCTGCTTTCTACTCTGAATATTTTGAAAGATAGAAAACAGAGACCCAGAAAAATATCACGGTAGTGCAGGGAGGCAGAATTAAGACATCATTTTCAAGAAACGTGAAGAATAATGTAACTAAAAGATGCAGCTTTTTTCCCTTTTAGTGACCTGAAAACAAACCCAAAGAGGTGGCACTGTACAAAACAAAAAGAAAACCAAAAACCATGAGCACCTTTTCAGGACAGAGCTTGCACAGAACCTCAGAGATACTGAAGTTGTGTGGCAGCTCCATTTACTGATGTGGGAATTTCAGCTAATGATCTGCCTCCCAGGACTTGTTAAGATTACCTTCCTTGTTCTTGTTATAACCACTTGAGTAGTCATTTTGTAATTTTTTCCCCTTGTTTGGAGTTAAGAACCCCTACTTAGCCAAATAGGTCTTTATAGAAGCTTCTCTGCCATGTAATCAAAGCATCTTACAAAAGGCTGCTCTTCTAGAAACATCAAATTAGCTCCATTGGAAACATCTCCTTTCTACACCCTTCACAAAAAACCTAAAAGCAAGTGGTTAAAGGAGAAACAATGAACCTCATGCTGGGCGCACTGCTGGTAGTAATCATTGTTCAATTAGTCCAAAGGCAATTCAATTCATAAACATGCTTAAATAAATTTTAGGAATTAATTAATCCTTTAACTGATTTGGCAAATACTGTGTGATATTAAATGCAATTGTGGCAGGCTTAAGAACCATTTTTTTAAATTAACATTGAAATATTTTTATAAACAGGGATAGATTAGGGGTATGCATGTACGTACTTTTCCATGTGCACATTCTTCTCCAGAGTAGGTTCTAGTGCAAGCTGGACTCCAAAATTCAGTGCATCACCATGAATGCTGAAGATGCAATTTAGATCTTCTGCAAGTTGTGTTGCTGCTTATGACTCTCCCTGGGAAACTGAATTCAGTGTTCAGTCCCCCTTGTAGCAATTTCTCCAGGCCAAGGAATAAACCCTCTAGAATTTGTGAAAACAAAGGGGAACACAGCAGCTGAGGATTGCCCAAGTTCTGTAGGAAACCCTAATTCCACTTTACTCAGGGGTGATAAGGCACAGCCCAGTCTGTGCACATGGATGTTGCAGGTGCACAGGAGAACAGCGCCGGTGTGATGCTTGTCCTGAGGAAGCTGCTTTGTTAGTCTGGCTTTGCATGGAAACGCCTTTCTCCCTCACCACCCCACCACACCCTCACAAAAAATGTTCTGGCGCAGCAGCAGATCTCCTAATCTGAATGAGAGAAAGATTTCAGATCTACCAATAGTGCACGGATGATGCTTTTTGGCTTCCTCCTGTTCTGCTGTGCTGCAGAAAATTCAGTGGCTTTTGTTTCCACTTTGTTTGAATGTGCTGCAATGCAGTTTGATGCAAATGAGTGAGCTAAAAATGAGTGTAACTAGACCCAGCCTCTCTATTTCTTTTTACCAGCTGTGCCTTAAAAGGACAAATAGCTACCTACACAGCCCTCCCTTCCCCAATGAACCACACAACTACTCCAAATATCATCTCTTGCAGTCACAGAGGCTGTTTTGGATAGGAGATGTTTCCTCTCCTACTTCTTTCAATTCCCAAGGGTTTTTTAATTAATCTTTTAATTCAGTTCACATGGGAATAAAGCTATTACAGTGGCTAAGGTTACAATTACATGTTTGCTTTAATAATTACAAGACCACCTTCTCAGAGTCATATTTTGAGGGATTCAGAGTCCTAAGTTTCTGAAGGAAACACTCCCTCCTTTTCCTCTCTGTTCTCTTTTCTGTTGATGAAAAAGTGAGGTGAAATACTGGTATCTTTTGCATACAAGAAAACGTAAAAGCTAGAAGAACCAGGATTAAACAAAAAGCTGTGTAATGCTATTAGAACTGAATCAAACAAAAGTAGCAAACATTTTCAGACTTTTAACACCTTAATTACTTTTTAGTAATTGAAATTGTGGTTATCTTCTCTGATTATTAATACTGCTTCTAAACATAAATCCAAGTTCAAGATAAGCATAACATTTACCCAGCTGTTACCTGTTCCTGATCATGTCCTCTTTGCTTTTCCTCTTTCTGCCAAATGGACCAGACCTCGTGTTGCCTCTGTGAGAGGAGAGTTTCATGGAAATGGAGATTTTGCATTCTGAATTATTTGGTTAATATATTTGTAGCATCAGCCCCCTTTTCACGTTTATATTCTATCATGTCCAGGGACCTGATTATGATTTTTATAAAATATCACTCAGGCCTCAGAAAAAATCAGACATGAAAATGTAAACGCTACAAAATAGCTCACAGATGATTGTGTAATAATAAATAAATAAATAAATAAATATATTATTCTGCCCAGCCTGGCTCATCTAGAGCCATCTATATTTCTGTGAGACTGTTGGCTGGCGAGGCACACACTGAATTTGGAAGAGCTAGCTGAGTACTCCAAGCAGCAGAACATTATAAAAGACACATTATGTTCAGTTTCTGAGAATAGACTGAGATGAGGATTCATTTTGGGTTTTGATACCCTGAGATCTTAGCAACAAACCAACTGCACAGACGAAACCATCTCCACAAACTTCTGCTCATCAGCTCTCCAGCTCTTTCTGAGGAGTGCAAAATGATAAGGCCAGCAGGCCACCCCCGTGGGTCAGGACACGAACAGGGGACACAACCAGGCTCCACCCAGGGTCAAAGGCTGAGCTGCTGCTCCCAGGCTGACCACGCAGGGAATGATGATCCCTTCCAGTTCTTGAGCTCCCGGCCTTCTGCAGGGAGAGACTTTGTCAGCATTTAATTGTTAAGTACCTCCCAGCTGTCATTTTAATTATATATAATATAGGTTTGTAGATGAATACATTCATGTATACCCCCTGTACTATACATACGTGAATTTCTTGTAATCTCCCCCTCAGAAAGGCAGTGATTTCTGTCTCAGGATGAATGCCATAAGCCTGCTTGGCTCTCAGCAGGCTGGAGCTGAGCCAACAGGCATTTTTCCAAGTGACTGACACTCTGCCCAGGTTGCAGAGACACCCTGGTTCCTCCTGTGTGTCAGGACTTGAGGAGAAGGGTGGGAACAGCCACTGTAATTTGGAGGTGAATAGGACACTCAACAGAGGCCAAAACACATCACAAAACAGCTTAAAAATACACAAGAGTTCAAGAAAACACAGACAAAAATCTGTAACAAAATTTCCTTTGCAAAAATGCAGTAAAGGCCATTGCTAGTGTTTATTTTCTATATTGTTAAGGCTTTTATAGACAGAAGGTTAAAAAAAATCATAATGCTAGAAAGGTTATTGGGGTGTTGCAGACAGTGCAAACTTTATGTCAGACGGAGCTGAATTTTTTCTATTTAACTCTTCCTCACACCCAAGTCAGCACTTTTCAGCTTGTGTTTTTACAACTGAAACAAGCCCTGGGTTTATTGCTTCTAAAACTAAATTCTCAGTACTTCATACACAGGGACAGAGGCTACTATAGCCTACATTGGATGAGTCCTTCACTTGGAAAAATTTAATCATTAATTGCCATCTTTAAGGATGAAATATGCTGGAACAACCATTTAATTTCCAAAGAGGAGCATCTGAAAGCCACCATCACTCCCAGTTTCCTTTAGACAGGACACTTCTCTGTAAAACAACACAACCCCTCAGGGCACACCTGCTCCTGCTCTACAGCAAAACCAACCCAATCAAGATGACATTTGCAACACGAAGTATCCATGAGGTTACTAAATTTAGCAATTCTTACTCTGCATTTTAGCATTAAGTCTCTGATTGTGCACCAGCTTCCAGGCCGGCCAGGCCAGCACATCTCATCACACCTTCATAGGGCACAAAACAACGTTTTCTTGTCAAATGTCACCATGTGTCCAGAGCTCCATGGAGAAAGGGTATCAGGTTTTCATCTGGGGAGATGGAACCCATGTTCAGGCAGGAAAACAATATAAAAATCAATCAGGTTCCAGAGAATGCTGAAGCTGAAAAATAAACTGGTTTCACTGTACACCAGTGTTCAGAAGCTGACAGCTTCAACAACGCTTTATTTATGGAAGGCTCAGAAATTGCCTCTTTAATAACAAAAAATTGGACTTATTATGTGCAAATAGCCAAATAGTCTCAGTGACAAATTAAACCTTGCTAATTACCATGCCCACTGATCCTCAGTGGTATGTACCAGTGATAGCCTGGCAAAGACCATGGATGAAGGGTAAATTCTTCCAGAGCAGAAATGCCAACACGGATGTCATGTCTCAGATTTCACTCAGCAGTACAGTAAACTCCAGTACCTGCATTTAAAAGGAGAAAAATAAAATAAGTCCCAAATGCTGCTGGCTTCAAACGGAGCTTGTCACTGTCTATGGAGATGCTCTGTTTGTCAGCACTTCTCATTTTTGATGCCACTGCTGAGCCTGCAGGAAACAAATTTCTCTGGTTGAAACACTGAACGGTGGGGAAGCTTCAGAAGAGGAACAAAAACCTTAAATCACATCCATTTTGCTTGCATTTTAAAGCAAACTTGCCAAGGCAAATTATTTTCAAGGCCAGGGTCTAAGATAACGAATAAATAGATGTTAGTTTCATTATTGCTCCAGTAAAGAAGACAAATTAAATTAAATGTAAGTTCTACATTTTATCAGAAATACTGGCTGTCTTCTGCTAAGGTGAAACCTCTCTTTCCTCAGATCCAAGTTCTACAGAGCCATAAGGGTTTTTTCCTGCATTGAAGAAAAAAAGAAATAAGAAATATTTTGTGAAAAATTCTGCCTTTAAAGTTCTTCTCTTGTCTCTGTTATTATGGAAAAATTACCTGTTCTCCAGACGAGAGACCTATAGTTATGA
The DNA here is from genome assembly GCA_013397975.1 of Machaerirhynchus nigripectus. Classification (NCBI taxonomy): domain Eukaryota; kingdom Metazoa; phylum Chordata; class Aves; order Passeriformes; family Dicruridae; genus Machaerirhynchus; species Machaerirhynchus nigripectus. Next base: position 681,009 of record VZRQ01006439.1, on the reverse strand, counting down.
CTCAACTTCCAAGCATTCCCATTTTTTCAAAAATAATCCTCTATAATTTAACAGCAGCTACAAGAACTACCTTTGCAAAGCAGGTGGATGCCTGTAGGCCTACAGAATTCCTGGGGTCTTCCCACACAAAAATTCCCAGGCAAATCCCTCCCTGCAAGGAGGGGTCCTCAGGTCATCAGTCAAACTTGAAAATGTCAATCATTGCACTTCTTACAGTGAAAGATAAACTACTTTAAGAGATTTAGAACTCTGATTCCCTTCACAATTTATCTTCAGATAAGGCAACTGATTATATTCTTAAGATTTTAACAAACTTGAAAGAAATAAAAAGCTGTTCAGGTAGAGATCATCAAAATGATTGTAAATGGTACCACTACTCCAAAAGAAAAAATTAATATTTTGAAAACAACTTCAATACTTGAAAATAATCAAAATCCATGTGAGAAACAAATGAAATCCCTGACCATGGACCAATACAATTGTCCTGTGGATAAGGGGGCATTTAGTCAGCTGGGTGCCTGTATTTAACTGAGAGGTGGTTGAAATCACTAAACCTTAGTTAAAACGTGTGTCTTTACTAACTTTGTTTCCAACGTCAATTTCCACTAAAAAAAAAAAAAAAGAAAAAAAAGAAAAGAAAAAAAGGAAAAAAAATAATCAGAATTATTTCAGTAAAATCCCAAGATTGTAGGAGGGCATGTGAGAAGATCAAACTGTCTTCTGAACTTAAAGTATTCTACTTCATAATATCTAATTTTTTGTCTTTCCAGAAAAGCAAGATTTTACTGCCTCTGAAAGACTCCCTTAATCCTCCCACGCACACTCTCTATTTCTGCCTTCTGAGAGAATGCACTTCCTTACACCGAGCTCCTCTCATCCCATGAAGTGACAGAACCACATTTCACCCAGTGCCAGGTTCTTCATGAATATTAAAACAAAAGAGATCGTGGGAAGGAAGTGGAATATTGGAAAGGACATTTGAGGAAATCCTCCTAAGAATTACTGAAAATACCCTGTAATAAGAAGAAGGAAACTAGGTCACATCTTCCCCATTTCTTATTCCTTCTTTCAGATAAAATATTTATTTTAAATAGTTTAATAAAGAAAACAGAGAGAAGAACCAAGGAGAACCTGTAACTTCTGAGGAATACAGTTTCCTAAGCACTTGAGAGGATTTTTTCTTAAGGCAGTGGAAGGAGTTAGGATGAAGGAGAGAACAGATATCTGAAGAAGCATAAGAGTTTTCAAGACAGGTGACTTAACTTGCATTTTGGCACACGAGGGATTTTTTTTAACTTCACAGAGTGCAGATAGAGACACTGAGGCATGTCTTTAATGAAGGAAAAAAACAAAAACAAAAAATACCAAACAAAACCTGCACAAAACACACACACCAAAAAAAAACCCGAAACCAAAGCAAAAAAACCCAAACAACAACAACAAAAAAGCAGAAGAAAAAAGCCAACAGAAGCCCCCAAAACCACCAAATGACATAAATAGGGACATGCTGTCCTGTCCCTATTACAGTAGTTTCAGCAGTAATGTGCTCAGAGAGGCTCATTTGCTGAAAGATTTTGCATCATTTGAAATACCTCCAGGAATATAAAGCCATTTATTCCCACTTCTCTTCTGTCCTTTTCCTCTTGTTCTCCCCACAGAGTATTTGCTTGGTGTTAGTTTTACCACACCCTGGAGGGAGACTGAGCTCCACAGAGTCACTGGGAGCCAGAGGACAGAGGACTGTGATTTTGGGATAACCACTGTTTTTCCTTATTGTTTATATTAGAGCAACGTGCCGAGGCATTACCTGGAATCAGAATCTGTCTGCAAGATGGTAGGAGATGGGATTTTCCTGGATATTAATTGAATAAGACAGAGGGAGTAAAGAGGAGGAAAAGATCACATGAGATGGTTCAGTGGGAGGTCAGGGGAGGAAGCCAGTAAAATTTTGGTCTTCTGTACTGCAGGTAAAGTCAAAGAACAAGGAAACCTCGATTCATAAAGCTGCAGCTTTAACTTTTGGTGATGAATAAGTTGAACAGGAATTTTGCAGCAAGATGGCCAAATATCTCCTTGTAACTCATCATGTAACTCCTCATGCAGAATTCCACTGAAATGCCTAGTAAACCTTTTTTTCCCCCTAATATTTCAGGGGTTTGAAAATCACTGTATCTTCTGTAAAAGGAAAAATTTATTTCACTCACTTCCTCTCAGAATTCCTCCTATCCCTTCCCACCCTTTTTCTGGTTATCTGTCGTTCTGGCAAGAAACAGGATCTGTAATTTGGGATCTGGCTGGAGAATGCAAACACCGTATTGCTGTAACCACAGGTGCCCACAGGCAGAGGTAAAATCATCTTCAGGTGCAACATTTTTATAGTTCCTGGGGGAACATATACTCCACATTCATCTGGCAACATCTCCAACCTCCATGGCTTCCACCAGGCAGGTCATAAAACCTTTGTTATGAAGAGTATGAGTAAATCTTAAAAAGTTCATAAACTTTCTGGGACTACATGAATGTTGGGCGTCACGTGGGTGACAATTAATACTGTCTTTTTGATGGTATGAAACAGAAACCACTCAAATTTTAAGCACAGAATGATTTTCCCTTCCCTACTTCAATCAGCATTCATTTTATCCATTTGACTCAAAATACCAGGAGTAAAGCAATCCTGGATATAATCAGATAAATTTGCCTTTTTTATTATTTTTTTTAATATATTAAGGATCTATTTACCCTTCATTTAGTGTCTTGGTCTTTGCTAGATAAGGAGAAAACAATACAAAACCAAAGCAGCCAAACAAACCCCAGACCCTTAAATTTAAAAAAAAATTGCTACAATTGAATAAAACAAAATTTATACATAAATTAAAATTTCAGACTAGCTTGCTTATTGTTGGCAATGAATTTTACATAGGATATTTTTTAAAAATTAGAAAATATTTTTAAAAGATTTTACATAGGATATTTTAAAAAATAGATATTTTTAAACTGTCACTTTATCAGCACCAAAAACCATTTAAGACCTACTTTGTGACATTCTGTGAAGATAGTTGCAAGAAAAATATATTCAAAAATCACAGGAATAAAATCAGCACCCACCATAATGCAATTTTCTTAAAGACTTGGTTCTTTCTATCTTCTTTACAATACCCTGTCCTTTAACTGCTTAAACCACACTGCACTTTCACTGAAAATTTATGTCTACAAACATGAAGGCTGGGACTTTCTTATCTCTTCTCTGAGGAAATATCATTTTCCTTTTATTTGATCGAACGCTCAAGATTCTCAGCTTGAGCACAAGAGTAACTTTCCTGCAGGCACCATAGAATCAATCCCCAAAAATTCCTCCCATCTGAAATTCCTGCCATACCAAAAAAAAGGAGGAAAGACAATGACCAGCTACTTAAACTGCACCCCACAGTGTTAGAGACCAGCATTACAGAGCAGAACAAGAACGAGAACAAGATATTTTCTCTTCCTGGTAACTTGTGTGGGGCTACAGTTTGGATTTGTGGTTAAAGCTGTGTGGATAACAGGAATGTTTTAGTTATTGCTCAAACAATGAGGTTTTTTCTGTTTCTCACAGCATCCTGCCAGGACAGCTGACCCCAAATGAGCACAGGGGATATCCCAGACATTATGGGGTCATGCTGAGCACCAAAAGCTGGAGGAAGAAAGAAGAGATGATGTTCAGAGCTTGGCATTTGTGACCCCAAGGCACCTTTACATGTGACTGAGCCCTACTCTCCTGGGGATGGCTGAACCATGGGCAGTGCTGGATGAATTCCTTGTTTTCCTTTGCTTGTGTATGCAGTTTTGCTTTACCTACTAGGCCGTCCTGATCCCAACTCACAGATTTTCTCCCTTTTACCCTTACAATCCTCTACCCCATCCCAGTGGGGGGAAATGAGTGGCTGAGGGGAGCTGAGCTGACCTCCAGAGAGAAATCATGGCATGTGCTGTAGCCCAGTAGTCAGCTGTGTGCACAAGTGAGCTGATCCAGAGAAAGCCACAGTTTCCCACCCCATGGGATTCAGCAGGCAAGCTGCCAGACCATATTAACACCTCCTAACAGCTCAGGTCAGATTAGTGCAGATGAGTTTACACACACTCTGCAAGCCAAAGCCAAAAAAAAGCTTGGCTGACCTCAAAAGGAGGTGCTGAGACCACAATGAATAATATTCATGAGGCTTGGTTGGCCCAGAACAAAACAGCACCAGTGAACCACAAACGTGTGTGAATGACAAATCAATTTGTCGGGAGCTACTCTGAAATAAGATATTTCCCTCCAGAGAAAGGTCACACCTTCAGAAACCTCTCCTTTGCCTCAGCAGTTACCAGGCAAATAATGAGGAGTAACTCCTCAGCGTTGCCCCTGAGGGAACAACATCCCCCATCACCTCCGAGGGCAAACAAACGACTTGGGATACAAAATTCATAGGTGGACCTTGTAACCCCGAAATTGAGAGCCCTTGGAAGGCAGCAGACTGTCCTAGCCAATAAGCATAAAAACAAGCAGTGTTCTTCCAGGAAATGGAGAGCATAAATTTATGGTAAATATTGTTTGGGATGAATAATTCACCCAGCTCTAATCACAAGTACAGGGCTCTGGAACATTATTGATAAAGAGCATCCCACAAGCCTCTAATAACCACTGAAAAAGAAGATAATATCTGGTATATTTAGTGCTAAATTCTGCATTAATAAAAACCACTATTGTATAGGTACTTTCCCATTTATCTGTTTAGCAGTTCTACAGTTTATTTTATACACATGGATCTGGAAGACTGCCCAGTAATAAACTGTACTGGAAATGGGAAATTCAGACACTTTCTGGGAAGGTCCCCTGTTTTCCCTGAGGCCTGAACCCCATCTGTGGTAGAATTGCCTGTCTTCCTGACTTAGAAAGGAAATTTTTTTCTTAAATAAAAGAGAAGAAGATTCAGAAAGAGGGAATCCTACAAGCAAAAATAAGCACCAAGTATTGTTGTCAAACCCACAGTAAATATAGAGCAACTAAAGGGCTAAAATAAAAAAAGAAATCAGCATTACTGTCCTTTCATATTTCACAACTGTGAAACAGCCATTAAGAAATTGCTGTACCAATGTTGATCTCCCCCTCCCTTCTACTCCTGTGGCTTCTGTGGGTAGATTAGTGGGGAGTGCTGATTTTGGATGCCACTAAAAATCATTGTGCCACCATAAGTTATAGGTTAAGATGTAAGATGGGCCACATGTCACAAAACCAACACAGAAAAATCCCCTTCATTTCATTCTACTTTTTCCTTATATTAATAGTGGTTTTCCATTAACAATATTCCTCTTTTTTTATAACTTCTTGTAATGTTAGTAACACTGTAAGAGAGAGAACTCCTGCATTCTGCTTGTGGGCAAGAACCCTGGATTGATCTAATATGGCTCTAAATGTGATCTAAATGTGGCTCTGAGCTACAGATAGCAGCAGTGGGAAAAATTACAGATAAAATCTTACACTGGATGAAGCCTGACAGTAAAATTTCTCACTGTAGTTATGATTATTAACTCGATATTTTTATTAGCCTGTTGAAACCCTACATGTATGTAAGCAAACGAACAAAAACCTCCAGTCCTCAAAACAAAACCAGAGTAATCATAGATATTAGATAGCATTTAATGAAAGAAATCTAGTTCTATAGCTGAAGTCATAGGACCATATAGACAAAAATAAGACCATTATAAATACTTGTTTTTGTTGTTAAATCTAGAAAATTGTCAGGGAATTAACCAGAAGGATCAATCATTACAACATTGCATTTGCAAGATGCACTTTTCATTTCTTTTCTTCAATTTTGCTAACAAAAAATCCCAGTAGGACAGGTACCTATGGCAGCATAAAGAGACATATTAATGTGGGCCATGCAGGGTATATCTACATGTAACATCTGATCCCATTTTCCCTGCTGTTCCACACCAAAAACTTTATTGTCTCTTCTAGTTTTTAAAGCTTGAAAATCAGCACCATGTCCGGGTCAAAACAAACCTACAGCAGCAAAGCTACCTGCTGAAAATTTACTTTCCCACTACTGCATTACAGGTGCCCTGTGCCTGCTTTTTTGTGGGGGAGGGATTTGCAGTTTTAGAAGTGCAGAGCTCAGATATCTTATTTTTTGATTTAACTGTGACTAATTGCAACGCACAGCAGATGCAGCAGAACAGCTTTGGATAGCAGCTTCACAAATACCACATATGCTCTTTTATATTTTTAATTAGCACTTCCTTCCAGAGAATATGTGATGGGATTATTTGAAACCATGGAAGTCCCACTGCACTATCATTCCATGCAAATCCCCTCTAACATGAGTTCTCTGTCTCCAAGATGCAAGAAACACCTCAAAACCTGCCATTGATGTGCAAAATGCCATTAAAAACTCTCTCTATTAAAGTCCATTGCCATTTGCCTGAGGATAAGATAGGCAGAGCAGCTCTCTGGGCAGTTTTTCTGGGCTTTCTTCAAGTCTTTTCAAGTCTTCTTCAACTTTTCAGCTCTTTCATTACTGGTGGAGCAGCACTGAACACAGCATATGCTGGGCTTCCAGGTGCTGGATTTGGTAGGTGTGTGCCAGCCTGCATCCAAACTTGTTTAGATAGATCTAAATCTCTCCACCATGCCAGCACACTTCATCAATTTGTAATAAGCCTTTGTGGTTACACTTCTGCCTTCAGACTGATAATTGGAACAGTCCTGTGGCCTCCCACTCAGTTTGGGAATTAAAACTCAGTATCTAAGTAATTTCAAAACAATTTCTCCAATTATTTTCTCCTGATTATCTTGGACAATGTCACTTATCTTGCTCCCAGCTCAGTGGCAGCATTAACATTTACACTTTTCTCTGAGGATGGATTCACATATGTTCTTTTCTGAACTGTTTCTGAACTTGACAAAGTCTGATAAGCAACCAAGCCCCATTTGGGATGGGGAATCAGTGAGCCAAAATACAATTCTGTTTTATATAGGATGATTTTTTTTTCCAGACTGAAAGGAACAAGGTTTCTTTTCTGCAGTATCCCAGGAAAAGAGGACAATAATCTGGATATCTAGACAAATTGTTTAACCAAATCCCTCTTCACATACCAGCTATGTAGCAGCCAATCCATAGTTAGTGTCATCCAAAACTCCTCTGCTTGCTGAACACAGCCCTTAAACCCAACTGTTGATTTTACTTATATTCATGTTATTATACAAAACTACCACTCACAGATGCTACCACATAAAATTTCAGACAAACAGAAACAGATGAACATGTAGATAAATGCATAACATATTTAGATATGGAGAAGAAGGAGCAAAAATAAAACACAACACAAGCTGTGATTATCATCATGGAACTTACCTGAAAAATGGTGATATCAAAAACTCTCCTGGGGAACATCTTGTCTGAGAACTGCTATGGAAACTGCAGTATGGCTGTACCATCAGGGTTCTGATCTTTTCCAAAAGCAGAGATGTGACAGGCACCGCCACCCCCTGCCACTCGCTTGACAGGTTTGGGATATATGCTGATGGGGAAAATGCAAATACTGAGAAGTTTCATCATTTGTTTTCCTTGAAAAAGAAAGTTATGTAAAATAACTGCTTGCTGCTTGGGCTTTTTTCTGTCACTTCTGTTAAGCAGCAGTACAAACAACCTAAATTCTACAGCTTTGTTCTCAGGGCCTATTTTCTCTCTCACAAACACTGCAGATGCATTTTTGAGGTGGCGAAGTACTGTGACCTTATGAACATCAAACATACGACAATGGCAACTTGTTAAACCAGCTTAATAAGATTAATACAAGCAAGGTTAGTTCAGTTTAATATCATATTTTACATCTTGCCCAAAAAAGCTGTAGATGCCTATCCCTAAGTGTGTCCAAGGCCCGGTTGGATGGGGCTCTGAGCAACCTGGTCTGGTGGAAGGTGTCCCTGCCCATCACAGAGGGGTTGGAACTAGAGGATCTTTAAGGATCTAAGCCTCTAACTAGAGGCTTCCCAAACAAGCCATTCTATAATTCTGTGATCTATTTTCTCTTTAATAACAAAGCACCCAAACAAAATTAAATAGAATTTTACCCAATGAAACTACACAGGGGATGACCTGCAGGGTGCTGAATCTGATGGAATATTTTGGGTTGAAGGCATAAAGAATGACATGAGCTATGAGGCAATATATTGGCAGCAAAGGATTAATTTCTGGTCAAAAAACTCTCAACTTTTCCCCTTTCAGCTAACTCCTACTCTCATGTCCACAACTATATAAAGAGCAGGATGGATGGATTTGCTTCAGACCTGGGTACCAGGTACCCTAATTTGGCTGTGCATAGTGGTGAATGAGATCTAAAGGATAATTTCCAGGTGTGCTAGATTGCCTCCGTAGTACATCAAAGCTGCATGAATGGGTTCTTTCAACCCAACAGAGAGTAGAGCCATTTAAATATTTGTTTTAGTGAATGGCTTGCTTAGCAGACACATTGGCATGAAGTGCATGTGAATTAAGAGACAGCATTTTTTTATTAAAATGCTTTTCTCAGAATAGACAATGAATATAAGGCGCAAGAATATAATTATCCTTTTACACAAGGGTAGCTGAGGCATTGGCTTCCCAAGTTTCAGACAATATTGTTCCCCCCAGCTTTTAATAAATTGCTCTAAATGCTGATAAAATAGCTTACTAGCTTCTGCTTTTGTTTACAAAAGAAAATTAATCCAAGATAGCCCAAAGTGAAGTCACACTACAAACCCAGGAGCACCTGAACTTATAGCACCACATGTGGAGCAGTAGAGTCCCTTACTTGTAATAATGGCTCAAAATGAATGAATGCCTGAATGCTGTGTGACCCCTGAATGGTGTGTAAATGCCCAAATAAGAAATTTCCATAAATCAATAACCTGTGTTTGAAATGGTACCATTGTCCCTGCTTATGCTCATGTCAGAGGAGGGCTGGGGCTGTCAACAAGTCATTGGTAAAACCATCAGTGCTGCAAGCAAGGATCTTGGTGTCACATTGCACAGCTCCAGATGACCGTGGTGATAAACAAAACAGCTTCAGAATAATCCAGCAGAGTTACCAGGATAAAATTCAAATAAATCATCAGGCATTCCAATATACCAGCCCTACAGCATTTTTCAGGGCAGCGCTCAACACACTCCCTTTCCACCCCCACCATTTTCCCTTTACAACCTGTTAAAATAACACTGTCTACAATTACAGGGTCATTTGTTATGCATGATATAATAGACTGCAAATATAAAAAGGCATTATCATTACTTTTGTCCTTTGTTCTTCCAGGCCAGAATATTGCACAGTTCTTTACTTTGACATTTATTGCTTTTAGATTGGTAATAGAATGGTTTGTGTTGCTCATTATCTTGAATGATGATAATATTAGAGTTTGGGGAGCCTGCGTTCCCTGTTAAGTAAAGTAAAGGCTTCATATAATTTACCAAAGGTTATTACTGGACAATTACCCACAATACAGTTCAAGTCTAATAAACGTTAGCCATGTTCACTCTTAAATACCACATCTGGAGTGTGGCTCCTAGGAAACTGCAGAGGATGACTTAAGGCATTTATGTGCCTGGAAGGAGGAGGGGAGTTTAGATGTGCATATGCATCTACACGGCCTTACCTGTGTTTTTGGTGTTCACTAATTGATATGTGGGTTTGGTGTTTATTAAAGGGTGCCCTTAGGGACAGGAATTAATTAGAAGACACACCTAGGTGGGACCCTCAGACAAGAATGGAAAGGGAGGAGGGATAAGGTATAGCCTCAGTTTTCCCCCTTAGTACCAGGAATAATGGAGTAATTTCATAATTAAATTCCTAAAAATTATATCAGGTTTTGGCCTAAGGCTTTACTTAAGTTCTTACACAACAGCCTAATGTATTAAATTCATCAGTCAGTAAGACATGGAATTCAGAGCCTGATTTTCTCCTTCCATGCCTTTTACCACAGACCATGGTCAGCATCTCCTGACCAGTAGCAGGACCCTATTCTGGACACATTCCCCCACCTGCAGCCAGGGAGAGGCTCCATTCCTGAGGAGAGTGACTGAGGAATTTTCCACCTGGGAAACTTTCTGGGTTGGGAATCCTCAACAATCCTCTCCACTTCTGAGGCTGTCAGATGTTTACATGAGTACAACACTCTGTGCACAGGCACACACGTGTATACAAACAACATTTTTTTCCCCTTGTTCCTTTTCTGTTTGCTACTCCAGTTTGCCTGCAGCCATTTATGTTCAATTTATGTTTATCAGTTCATTTCTCTAGCAGCTGCACTTTCAATGAAATGTTTCTATTTGGTGCCAAGTAATAGTAGCTGGAGTTATTTGCCCTATGAATCTCGGTAGATTAGTTTTTGTAATTTACATACATATCCAATTGCTACCAATTTTCACTGACAGTTTTCTCTTTGGACTTTGTTTCATTTCTATTTTTGAACTGTAACAGTTTCAGACGTACAGCTCTCTGCAAACTTTATGATATGCCCTGCATTATTATAGTTATCTAGTATTGCCAAAGTGAGAGAAAACCTTTAACTCAAAATGTTAAAACAGTCTGCAGAAAATGAAGTTAATGTTTCATGAAATAAATGTCATAATATGAAAAAACTTATTTTAATGGAAATTTGTTCAAAGCTTCAGATGTTTCTTTTCTGGCTGACATCAGTTACTATTCGTCACATGAATCACAAAACCCAGAGTGATTAGGTCAGCTGGTTCCTCCATAGGGCAATAAATAACTGTAAAACTCCCCAGATTTGCAGTTGAGATGATGTGAGATGAGCACAAGCCCGTGGATGTGAGAGCAGCCAGCTGACACACCTGCAGAGGGTTTGCTCTCAAGAGCGAGCACATTGATGGCTGGGATTCCTGAGGCTGCGAGGGCCAGATAAACCCTAAACCAGGGTAATGCTCTTCCATGCTGTGCTAGAAAAGCTGGAGCAGATGTGCTGGGGAAGCAAAGAGAAGCACACAATTGCTGTTATTACATCACTTGATGTTGCAATGGGTGGGCAGGTGCAGGCAGGAGGTGCACACCTGCAGGTTTGCTCAGCATGGGCCCAGTGCAGGCATCTCAGGCTAGGGAGAGGCTTTCCAGGAGCTGCTGTGGGATTTCAGTGAGCACAGAAGCTGCACAGACCCCTTCAGATGCAGTTCACCCCCTGTACACAGCAAACCTGGCCCCCACCTCCCCTCTTGTGCACCGTAATTGGATGTGATACTCAAAGATTTCAGCCTTTACACATTTTTCATAGCTTTGTAGACTATTAATACGTGGTTATACAGCCTCTGGTATTTTTCCTACCCTTTCTCTTAAATTTTAGAGTAATAAGCTGACCTCCTAACACATTACTGAAATACTGTTCAGTCTTATTTTCAGGAAGAGGACCTACAAGAAGAACATTTTGTTTTCCAACCAGAATCTGAGGAGACACAACAAGAAATGGGGCAAAGAAGCCCTGGACCAACTCCAATAGGGCAGCATCTGGGGAAAAAATTACCTAAACAACTGCTCTTCTAACTGAGCAATGTTTGTTAGATATGATAACTTGTTAAACTTAAAAAAATGTAGAAATCCAATACCAAGTGTGCCCATAGCCTGTAACTATTGATGCACCTGGGAGCTCCCAATAAAGAACTGCTTTTTTATCTTATTTTAACACCTTTGCAAGGGTTTTTATCTTTTGATATCCAACATGCATAACAAAATCTACACGTTTTTGGTGTGGGGCACATCTTGGCGAGTGCAGCTCATGATGGCTGATGGGTGGGGACCGGCAAACAGCAGTTTTTGTTAAAATCTGGAAAGCAGCAGGTGCTGGGGACCTGGAGAAGGCACTGAAAAGTGTCCTCAGAGTGTCCCTCCCAGACCTTCTACAACACAGAAGGAATTCATGAGGATTTTCAGCATAGCCTGAACAACTTAGAGATACAAATTAAATCAATGTGCTTGTTACTTCCTGCTTTCAAGACTTCAACTTAATTTTAAAAAGCACAATGGCAGCATGCATAATGAACAGGTCCAGACTTTCAACTTTGCTTGTCCTCTGGGCTAGAAACTGGGAGTGAATTCCTCTGCATGGCAAAGATACAAGGTAGCAGACAGCTTTCCCTCATGAGAAAAGAAATTTATCTCTCCAGCTCCGTGTACCTTGACAAAAAAAAAGTAAAAGTATGACATTTTTCCTGTACTGTCTTCTTTCAATAAATGAAAATAAAAAATTCAGAACAACGTGCAATCAAA